>PPHD01031664.1:0-10006 GCA_002909625.1 Bambusicola thoracicus | reverse complement strand
GATAGTGATAGGACAAGGGGGAATGGTTTTAAACTGGGACAGGGGAGGTTTAGGTTGGATATTAAGACGAAATTTTTCACCCAGAGGGTGGTGACACACTGGAACAGGCTGCCCAAGGAGGTTGTGGATGCCCCATCTCTGGAGGCATTCATGGCCAGGCTGGATGTGGCTCTGGGCAGCCTGGTCTAGTGATTGGCAACCTTGCACATAGCAGGGGGGTTGAAACTGAATGATCATTGTGGTCCGTTTCAACCCAGGCCATTCTATGATTCTGTGACAAGCAGCCAGGTCTGCCATGTACCCTCACAACACTCAGAGGTGACCATTGACATCAAAGGGCCCAATGGAGACCAAAATACCCAACCAAAACTGCTCAGTCTCTTGTAGCTGGGGGCAGTTTGTGGCCCTTAGTATCGTCCTGGTTGACCTGATGCTGCTCAGTGCCTCCAGCAAGCTTGCAGGCTCACAACCTAGGCATACTGGTAACATGTGGAATCAAAGTCCATAACCCATCTAAGATTTTAAAGTAGGTATGTTTATTGTGTCACCGTGTATGAGGGGGATAATTCCTTACTCGCACACCGAGAACAGCAGTGGTTACATATTTAAAAACATAACATAGACATGTTTGTTACATTCCAAGAAAACGGGCTGGGATTCTGAGAAATTATTGACATTGTCGAGGCTGTGGGTTGAAGCTCAGAGAATTCCTCCCCGTGCCACTCCGACAAAGCAGGAAGCTGACACGGCAGTAGCTGGAAGGTTTTGGAAGCCTCCTTGGATGCAAGTTGCATGAAAGACTCTGAACAATAGCCATATACATTGTGCTATTCTTCTAACTTCAGCTTCAGCTCCATTTTGATTTGCCATCGGCAGCTCTTTCAGCATAGCTGACTTAAATGCGAGAAGCGTGCTCTGCTATTCATCCACAAAAAACTTCAAATGGGATTGTCTTCTAGATTTGGAGCAACGGAGCTCCTGGGCATGGAGGAGGACCCCCATGCACCCATCTCAGGGCTGGGGACCCAACACCCAAATCCCACCTCCCTGTCCCACCTTCACCTCCTCCCATCCATTGAATCATAGAATCATAGAATCACTCTGGTTGGAAAAGACCTTAAAGGTCATCAAGTCTAACCTCAACCTAACCATAGTAGCCTAACTCTAACCACCCTCCACTAAATTATTTCCCTAAGCACCATATCAAAATGGTTTTTAAGCCCATTCTGGGATGGTGACTCAGCCACCTCCCTTGGGAGCCTATTCCAGTGCTTAGCCACCTTTCTCTAAAGAAGTTTTTCCTGATATCCAGACTAAACCTCACCTGGTTCAACTTGAGGCCATTTCCCCTTGTCCTGTCAGTAGTGAGAAGAGACCAATCCTGCTGTCGCTGCAATCACTATTCAGGTATTTGAAGAGAGCAATAAGGTCTCCCCTCAGCCTCCCCTTCCCCAGACTAAACAGCCCCAGTTCCTTCAGTCTCTCCTTATAGGCCATATTCTCCAAGCCCTTCACAGGCCTTGCTGCCCTACTTTGGACCTGCTCAGCACCTCCATGTCCTTTCTGTACTGAGGTGCCCAAAACTGATCACAGTACTCAAGGTGAGGCCTCACCAATGTGAGGCTGTGCAACCTGGAGACGGGAAGGCTGCGAGGTGACCTGAGAGTGGCCTTTCAGTATCTAAAGGGGAGCTACAGGAAAGATGGGGACAGACTCTTGAGCAGGGTCTGTGATGACAGAACAAGGGGAAATGGTTTCAAGCTCAAAGAGGGTGGATTCAGGTGAGATATAAGGAAAAAGTCTTTATCAGTGAGGGCTGAGGAAAAAGAGGTACACGTGGCTGTGAGGTACTGAAGTGTTCCCCTGAAGCAGATATAGTTGTAATTCACTTTATCAACCAAAAACATTTGCATAGGTTTCTTGTTCATGAAAATCCCTAGCTTCATCCTCATGTCCATCACTTCACAGAGTGTACATGTGTAGCTTGGGAAATACATAGCAACATGGCCTGAAGAATGTTTAGAAAGCTTCAAAGTGCTGCATAATTCGAACTGATCCAATTTCCTCCTTCCATCCCACTCCATAGCCATGCTAGCAGTCAGCAACGAGAGACATCATTTTGTTATCATTCTTTTATTTTCTTGTTGCTTTTCCCCTGCGTATACAGTACTTAAAAATGAGATCACTTTCACATCAGTCATGTACCATGTTTATTAACAGCAAAAAAAGGAATTATCTAGGTTTCACTCAAGACCGATTTACAGGATAAATAATTGTTTCCAATTACATAAAAAAAAAAAAAACAACTGACAACAAACCGTAAAGAATAAATTAATTAACTTAAGTGATTAGCTGTCCACAGTGATTTGAAAACTTCATAACCATTCCAACAGCGACACCCCAAGAAGACGTGTACTGTACAGTTTGCCACAGATCACTCTTGTCCTTCCTTCAACAAACTGAAAAAAAACCCCTCTGTTTTCAGAACAGTCATAGGCTTTAAAACACACAACATATCCCTGCTTCAAAGCCAGGGCTTTGACCCGCCCTTGCTGCAGGTTAAGATACAACTGGCAAAAAACTATCCTACTTTGGCTGGGTCCATTCCCACCCAATGATGCTCCAAGTCAGTAGGGACTGCTGACTTCACTAAGAGCTGAGTGGGACATTGCTAACTCTAAAGGTTTGTCCTAGCCCTATGGGATTCACCAACGTGTTTCCCTTGGAGCCCTTCTCTTCATGATGCTTTCAGCCACTGTGTCCTAAGGGCTCCCAAATTAAATGTGGTATTTTTGGGGACTGTGAGGCAGCAAAACACCAAAGCTGTGCAAATGTTTTTTCCCCCATTCCCTCACTCAGGAGAAAGCCCCAACAAGTGTTTTTTTTCCCCCACACTGGTAGTTCTACATGAGGTTCCCAGTGAGTTTTGCAGAGCAATGTCATGTATGATGCTGGACATGGCAATTGCCATGTCATCTAATTAAACCTCACCATGCTCCTGTGAGGTGGGAAAATAAGAACTAAGATAGTAATCTTCATTTTACATGCTGAAAGTGGGAGCTAGTTTAAATGAACCTCCTGGGCCCACCAGAAGATAAAATGCGGTGTCACCTGGAAGACAACAATAAAAGGATGTCCCTTATAGTCAATTCACTGGCCTACAAATGCACTCGTTACCTTAGAAATAGTTGGCATTGAAAATTAAGAGTCTGCTGATTGCACGCAAGCCCATCAAGAAGCAATTTCAGCTCAAGAGGTGGAGCCATGGGGCCCAGCTCCTGCGCCAGAACATGTTGAAATTTGGGCACAGTGTGTTAAGCAAGGCTCGTTGTAAGTTGGCTGGTAACACCTTGCTACGTATTGGCTTTTTTCCAAGAGAAACCACTGAGGCAGGAACCTGATTAACAGCTGTGAGCAAGGATCAGACACAAAGGACAAGCAGACAGGGGGATGGACTGCTTCAGGCTGTGGAGAACTCATGACATAAGTGTACACATCTCTGCCTTGTGATTTGATGCTGGACTGGTCTCACAGATTTGCTTGGCTTTTTGGTAGCCATGATGTCCTTTGGCTCCACACATAACTGGGGTTAGGCTTTGTTTTTTGCCCTTCCCATTGCAAATAGGGCTTCTCTATAAGCGCAGTCCAACTGCACTGGTCTCATACTGGCAGTGTTCTTCCAGTATGATGCACAGTGGAGCTATCAACTTTTACATAGAAAAGCAATGTCACCAGGTGAGGAAATGTCAATGCAATACAAATATGACTTAAGAGAAACACCCACTTCTTCCCTTCCCGGACTAAAGAGATCAGCCAGGACCTGTGGAGCTATTTCACAGAATCACAGAATCAGAATCACGGTGCTGGAGGAGCCTCTGGGTACCTCTGGCCCATCACTACCCCAGCAGAGACACCCAGAAAAGGGTGCTCAGCCCCACAGAAGCCCCAAGGGCTTCTGAAGATCCCCATGGAGGAGAGCCAAACCCCTCTCTGGGTCCCCTTGTCAGCGCTCAGTTTATCTAAACATCTTCCCATGAAAGCCCATTGGGTGGTTCAACCTTGGCAGGCATTTAAGCACCACACAGCTGCTCACTCACTCATTCTGAGTGAGGAAGAATATTAAAAAGGCAAAAGTTAGAAGCTTGTTAAGTGAAAGACAGTTGAATAAGTTCTTTAAAAAAGGATGAAAAGAAAATTTGCATGATGCAGCTGTTCACCATCAACTGACCGATGCCCGCTGGTCCCTGAGCAATGGCAGCCCTGGAAAATTCAAATTTCTCCCCCAGCTTTATTGCTGAGTATGGCATCATTTGGTATGGGATATCCCTTTGGCCACTCTGGGCCAGTTGTCCCAGCTGTGTCCCCTCCCAGCTTCTTGTACACCTCCAGCTCCTCACTGGCAAGCCAGCACGAGAGGCTGAAAAGTGCTCCTTGACACTGAGAAAGCACTGCTCTGCAACAACTGATAACAGCGTCAGTGTGTTATCAACACTGTTTTCATCACGAAACAAGAACATAGCACTATTCAAGGTACTATGAAAGAAAAACTACTCAAGGTACTACAAGAAAACCCAGCCAACGAGCCATAGGTGGCCAAATGGAGCCAACTCTTCCCTGTACACACAAGGGAGTGGGATCCTGGGATGCAGGGATGCAGGTGGGGCTCCAGAGGGTCACTGTCAATGTCAGATTTATGGGTTCAAGCTGTTTTCCAGTGGCTCAGACTGTGTGTCCATATTCTAGATGACTTGGCCTGATCTAGTCAGCCCTATCCCAGGTGCAAGGGATGGCCTCAGTGTGGGTTAGGCCACTTCACCAGAGTATATGACCTTAGGGACTGAGCTGTGCCTTGTCACTTCATGCCCAGAGAAGAGGTCCTGGCCCTGTTCAGGATTCTATAGGCATTTAGGTGTTTTTCCTTTTCCCTCACATGTAGCAGCCACTGCTCCAGCAGTAGGGTCTCAGGGTAAATCAAGGGGAAGGGATATCTCCAGTTCCACTCCCTGCTTCAAGCAGGTGCAGCTGTGAGGTCCAACCCACTTGTTCAGGACACGATCCATTCTGATCTTGATAACCTCCAAGGACAGAGACAGCACTACCTCTCTTGGGACATGCTGTGAAGCCATGGCACCATTTCCCAATGATTAAACCAAGGTATCCCCAGAACCAGGTGTCCACCAGCACAGCTGGGTCCCCACCACCCTTTTTATTGTGATTCTGATTGAGATTCCTGAATGTCGGGCAGGATGACTGCCCCAAGGGTGAAGTGTCCTAGATAATTCCTGAGAGTGGTTGGAGGGAAACTTTTATGGCTCCCCATGGCTTTTACTGAGAAAAACTCTCCACAACCAACAGATCTCTGCTAATCTGACTTGAGTCTCATGCCAAATGAAGTTTTGGAGACCAAGACTCAAATCTTGACGGCAAACACCCCTATCTTCTCTCTTCCCAACCCATATACAACCCTCTTCAGTGGCTGGTGGCCCTGGCTCCAAACTCATCCCAGTTATCTCCCAGTCAACCCAAGCCTTGGCCACCTTCTGGTGCCAGCTCCAGATGTAGCCCCATCTGCCAGTCAGTCAGCTTTGTCCCACCACAATCTGCACACACACATATTTTCTTACATTTGAGACTGGATCTCATCCTGGCATCCATTTAGAGATGGAAATTTATTTCTCACTGAACACTCAAATGTCAAGTCAGAGCAAATCAGTTCAAAGACAACTCATATATCTCACAAGACAGACAGGTTGTGAACAGCAGTTGCAAACTCATGAAAAGGAATACAGAGTTTTTGGAAATTTTTGCCCCTAAACCCACCAAATTAGTAGTTTTAAATCCTGGGGAGAGCTTTCTGACGTGGCTTTGATACTTCATAAAACTAAAAACCAAGGTCATGATGCTTGTCCTACAGTCAACCCTCCTCTGTGAGCATACACACGTATAAAAGCACATCCCTTGTCATAAATGAGACTGTATAACTGAAGAGGAGGCTCTGACGTAAGGACTCAAGTCAGGTCTTTGCCTGCAATTAAAATGAATCATTAGCAGAGTTCTCAGCTTCCTAAAATACCTATTTCTAACAAAAGAGTCTGTCGTACTTGAGCATCCAAGTATAGAGTGGATGTGATAAACTCAGTGCCTCCGGGACAAAGTTCTTGGCAGTCCGTGTAATTAAGCCAGCTGCTTTTCAATACAGTCTAAGACTAAATACTACACAAACATTAATCATCAGGGACTGCTGTAATCAGCTCAGCAACAGGCAGGAATGATGATTTCCACCGCAGCGATTGATTACATAGGGGCTGGTACAGCCACGTCTATACGGCAATGCATGGAAGGAGTCAAGGAGTTGCTGCTTAGTATGGAGGAGCCACTTGCTTGATGCTCATCAGGAAAGAAACATAAGAATATTTCTGTTTCTGGGGAAATATAGATCTCAAAGCAAGGTAGGGAGATAGTAAGCAGCAGTTGTGAAATAGCTGCTTTTGGTCTGCCCACAGTCAGCATTTGTGGACTATTGTGGCATATTGTGGACTATTGTGGCATACTGTGGACTACTGGAGAAAAAGGACTATTTTCTCCAGTACTGTTTAGTACTGACTATGCTTTCCTAATCTTAACACCTTGGATTAAACATGGAAGTGGGCACTGGATGCACCTAGTCTCAGTGCAGAATTGCATCCCAACCCTGGTTTGGTTCTCAAACAACTGCGCCATCAGAAGCATTTGCTGAGCTTCCCATCTCCCAGCCTCAAATGAGGTAGAAGACACGTGTTTCTGACCATGCTCCAAACAACGGGATATATATCTAATGCACTGGCCCAGAAAAGTGAAGAAAAAGATCTGAATGCAAATTACAACTTGATTTTTTCATGCTTTTGATGTGGCTCAGGATTTCTTTGGCCTGAAGCTGGCTCAGTTTCATCTCAAGCATAATTGCACTGCAAGAGACTCCAAGCAACATGAAGGGCTATTTGTGAAGTTTCTGTTGCAATCCACCCAGAGATGGCTGCATTTTAGGAGGCAAACGGCATGATTTTGGCAGGGAAATACATTCAGTGTACATCATAATCCCTCCTCCCCAGTCTGACCTTCCTTTGTATATAGCAGGTTGGAGGATGAAATAAGAAAGCCAAATTCTTTGCCTTTCAGCACGAACAGTGCAGAGCTCACTTCCAGCCAGGTCAATGCACACCAGATCCATGGGACTAGCTTTTCCTTTGTGTCTCAGACCCCTGTGAGATGCCAAGACCAGAAGATCTCTCCACATCCTCTTAATGAGCTCACTGAGCTTCATGGGAGTCTTCACAGTGACTTCAGTGGGCTCTGGACCAGACCCAATGTTTTGTCTCCCCTGAGAAGTGGTGATGAAAGGGGCTATAGAAAGATGAAGCACTGCACTCTGCTCTTCATTTCATTATCTCACCGTGCAAGCGTGCAAGTCCTCAATGAGAGGCACAGGCCCTGGTCTTCACAAAGCATCTGGCTGTGCTAAATCTTCCCCTTTGGGACTTCTCTCATCTCTCTCCTAGATGATTATTATTTTTACCATAAGCATGAGGATATTTGCTCCATTATTCTTGTAAAAGGCCAACACTGCAATGTCTTAAAAGGGTCATCAGAGCTTTTCCCTTAATATCCTCCCATGTCATGGCAAGGCAGAGGAAAACATAAACTGGTGTTGGAAACTGGAGACTTATTTTACGAGGCAGAGCCTAGCCTTTAAGGGTCTGGCATCCTATAGCCATGTGAGATGCATCTGGCCCTTTCCAAACTCAGGCCAAGATTAAACAACTGTGCACAGTTAACCATCAATAATTAATACAAATGATTGCTTTTTTTGGTGGTGGCTTTGGGAAGTAGAGCTGGGAGGGGTTCATCTTGAATAAAGAATAACTCAAGCTGCTTAGCAAATGTTATTACCTAATCCTTCTAATGTGCCTTTTGTTTAGCTCTTGATTTGCAGTCAGTCTGTTTATCTGTGTCAGCGCTTGCTGTCTGGCAATCAGGCAGCTCCATGGCAATCATTAGTTTTTCCTGTTTTCATGAGATCATGAGTTATTATTGCAATAAGCTGCCTCTTCCTTCTCTACTCTCTGTGTGTGGCAGCTGCTTGGGGAGCAATCCCAAAGCCTGGATGTGTCAAAGATGCAGGCACTGGAACAGCAGCTTCCCATCCGTTATCAGAGCCTGAGGTCGTTACTATCAGTAAGTCCTGTCTGTATCAAAGAGGTATCACCAAAGATGGAGACAAATATTTAGACCAACCCTTTGTTTCCAGCACGAACTAGATGTATGCTACGATAAATTCAATATTGAAACACCCTGTCCTGCTTCTTCTAACCAGCCTCTTTCCAAGCCTAAGGCCTCACCACTGACCAACAGTTCAGTTATTCCACTCATTTCCCCCAAGATATGGCCCACAGGAGTCCTTCACCCAAGTCCGACCTCTCAGGTACAGCATCTGTCTTCTCCTGGTTCCTACATCTCCTCCTGCCTCCCACTTATCACTCAACCTCACATCAGCCCAGGTACACAGGGGCCCCATAGCCTTTCTGAATGCCTCATACAGAGCTTCTCATGAGTCCTACTCATCCTCTCTGGGCTTATTTTCGTGCCACAAAAGGTAGATTTTGATTCCTAGGGCCAGATTCACAGGCAATTGGCTTCAGAGAGGCTGAAATTCTGCCACCCAAAGCCAACCTCTCCAACCCACTGGCTTTGAGAGTCAATCATAAAAGACACTCCATCACACCTGGGTGTTCCTGCATGTCTGCATGCAAGTGTCTGTGAGCACATGCTGGTGTCTGTATGTATGGTGGGGCAAGTCCTGGACTGCAAAGCCAGCTCAACAAGGCAGTCTGGAAGTTCTTTGAGCTCGTCATGGTTACAAATCACTACCAGAAACACAGAGGCTGTCCCACAGTGAGAAAAAACTAGCAGAGGTTTTGAACACATCACTATTTACAAGAGATGGGATGATGAAAATAAAGTCAAAGAGGAATGGTCTTTGCTCAGTTTTGGGATTGAGAGGAGGCAGAGAAGAGGGTGACCATAAGAAAGAGAGAATTGGTGCTGGGGAATGATGTCCTGGAAGAGATGCTGCCACACCAAGTGGCACTGTTTATGGGCATGGTGTGGAAGAAGATGGGGAAAGATGATATTAGCATATACAAGGTGGCTTTAATAACCGTAAGCAACAAATGTGTAAGGTGGAACCCGGTATTGCTACGTCAAAGTTCCTGGATGGTGTGTTCAGCAGCTAAAGCACAAACCCAGCCAACAAACATAGTTGACCTTTATCACTGGCAAACAGTATCTGCCAAGTCTTCCTCTGCAATTATGTTTCTTTTGTCTTAAAAGAAAATGGTAATAAAGAACCCCTCCCCTCCACAGACAGCAGTTTTAGAGCAATCCAGTCCAAATGGAGCTGGAAGTCTGGTAGGGCCCCAAGCTGGGAGAACCCCTGGGACATTTGCCTGTTAGGTATCTGCCCTGTCGCTATTGCTTGGTGCTCTTGGTGGCCTCCGAGGACTGCCGCACATCAGTCCACTCCTGCATGGTGCTCTGCAGCGCCTGTGTCTTCTCCTTGTCCACTTGCACATAGTCAACCTTCTCATCTGAGGCAACCGATGAGGTGGAGGGCTGTGGGGAGGAGAAAGACAGCCACCAGCTGGTTATCCATCAGCAGCCATCAACTCCCATTCTCCCTTATAGCTCATCACCCTCCCTCTGACCTCCTGAACGGTAACGGGTGAAAGATTTTGGTCTGTTCTGCAGCTTCCTTGCATGAGACCACAGTGTGATGGGAGGGTCAAATCAGCACCCAGGTCTCTGCCTTCTTATCAACTCTGGAGCACGAGTCGCATCTTGCTCATTTTTTCTTGTAAGATCTCAAGAATTCTTACAGATTCACAGAGAAATCTTAGAATCACAGAATCATAGAATTACTCAGGTTGGAAGGGACCTCAAGGATCATCAAGTCCAACCGCAGCCTAACCAC
>PPHD01031663.1:0-10006 GCA_002909625.1 Bambusicola thoracicus | reverse complement strand
GCACCCCAGCAACTTTCCAATGGGTGTTAATAATAATCAGATAGATGATAAACTAGGTACAAAGCTGATACCACCTTCTCCTCTCTTAAACTTGAAATGACTGCACTTCAGTCTGGAACTACACTTATTATTCCTGTTTCTTATTACAAACAGTCTCAATCGAGATGCTGATCTACACTTTGGAATTTGTGAAATCGAACAAAGAGACTTCAGAGAAGGTCTAACAGAGTGAAATAGATCTGAAGCAGACCAGGCAAAACCAAAAAACAACAACAACAAAAAGTTCTTAACTTAGAGGAAATTCAGGTTCACTTAAGATTTCAAACACTTTTCACAATTCACAAAGAGTTTCCTCATTTAGGGAACAGACTACCAAGAACACATATACCAAGTTCCTCCTTCTCCTTGAAAATGAGCAGGTTGAGCTAAAAGACATGTAAGCTTTAAGAGCATGAGATGCTGGATGGAAATAACATCTCATGAAACATCACGTCTGATTTCCAGATTTTCACTTTAGCTACAAAAGATGTAGAATGGCACTTCTACCAAAATAGGATGAGTTGTTCGTGTCTTTTAATTGAGTAGTCAGTAAAGAATTCTAGAGGGCTTTCTTCATATTGCAAGAAAAAACTGTCAAACACAGGCCTCTCCAATATGCAATAAAAGAGACTCAAATGCTGTTGATGTTTCAGAAGCTGTAAATACATTTTGCTTTTGAATTTAAGTGCATGTTGAGAAAGAGTTGGTGACGACTGAGCAGATAAGAACCCAGATAAGCATCCCACATGGACTTGATTATACAAGGTAGAGACAGGTTGTACTTATAATTCTTTAATATCTACAGTAAATCTTGCAAAGCATGGAATGGTTACTGAGACTAGCCACTCAGGTTATGGGATCAGTCAAATCCCTACACTTTTTGTGTTTCATCGGGATCTTCTTTTTCTGTGTCTAGAAAGTAATTCAAAGTAATTAGCAGGATTTTGAGGGCAAAACAAGAGAAGCTAACAGCTGAACTGAAAGCACAGCTGATAATGGATTAAGTAGCCAAGAAGTGACCTCTGGTGGACGGACAGCAACAAGAGTGGTCAGGAGGTGCGTGTACTTCTTGGGAGAATAGCTCATTCATTTAACTACATTACGTCCACTGAGCGGAATATGACCTAATATCATGACATAATCAAAGAAACTTTCCAACTGAAATAAAAATATTCAATGCAAAAAAAAAAAAAATTGGAAGCTAATGCCGGAGCGGTGAAGATTTTAATCATAAACTTTAGAAACCTCTGTAACAAAAGGGATTACTGACATTGCACGTATTAACACTATACCTTTAATGAAGGGAAGCAAAGGCAATCTTTCAGATGATCTAAAAATCAGAAGAAATGTTAAAGGAAACAGAATGATCCTTTGAGAAAATGTCAGTAACTCTAAAAAAACCATGAGATTTTCACATTAGTGTGAGGTGGGGGAATCTGCTGCTTTCAGCACACACAAGTTGCTAACCACAGCCTCTGTACTAAATTGTAAGATTCTTATACAGACGTATTAAAATACAGAATATCCTTAAAGACCTCATCTATTCCCAACTAAGTGTTGTTGAAGAGAACTCTAAGGTGTGGAATTCCTTAGACACCACATCCCGAAGAGGCTCACAGTGCTATTTCAGGGCCTCTATTTGCAGAGTCCATTCACATTCTGAGAGATCACGAACTTCGTGCAGGTCCATGTAAGACTGCAAACCCCCCTCTTGGTGATTAGGATGACTTTTTCCTTCCCTACTGTTTCTCCAATTCCACCTGGAGTTAGAGCCCCAAGAGCTTCTCTCATGGTTCTAACAGTGGATAGATACAGAAGAAGGTTTGCTGTACAGAAATAACAAAGTGAAATTGTTCCCAAGGAAAACCAGTCTGTCTTGGCAACAGTTGTCCTGGCAACAAAGTCTCCTAGCAGAGCATCATGGCTACTGATCCATGGAAAGCAATCCATGAGTCATTTTTCTCAAGGTCAGGGAAAAGGGCTGAGAGCTCCCCCACCATTTGGCTTTTCCCTTAGCTCAAGTTGTGAGAGAACTCCCAGGCGCCACAGAAATGAACTCAAATTCTGTCTCTTCGCTATGGATCCAGGGCATATTAATAATAAAAAATATTAACAGGCAGCAGTATTCTACCATACGGGGATTTTTTATTTTTGCTAGTCATGTGAAGGACTGGCTTAGCTCTTCACTAGGAGAGGAAAACTGCACTGGAAAAATCACATTCAAACACAAGTCAAGACAGCCATGATAGCACTAAGCAAAGTACAGAGAGAAGCAGCGGAGCACATTTCTGCCTAAACTCTTCAGAAATTCATGTGAAAGCTTTGAAGAGCTGCATAGCTTTGGATGTCACACCTTCCACAGAGAATGGCACAGGCACTGATCTGTGCTCAGCGAAAGATGGATCCACGCATCAGACAAAGACAAGTAGTTTAACCTGCAAGTTCTTGCCTTGGACAATGCATTCATGCTCACCTCTGCCCAGCTGTTATCATCTGATTGCTTTCTGCTCAAAAGTCATTACTGCAAGTTTATATCACTCTAGGACAAAACATGTGCATTATTAAGCACGGCTCTTTCATCTGCACAGCATATATTTAGTACTCAATGATTAAACAAGCAAGGGGTTGAGCATGAGCAGAAACTTCAACTACCACAATTTGAAACCCATTCATTAAAAGAATCAGGAGAACTACCTGGGTCTGTTCAGACTCCAAAGGTCCGTCACGAGGGTGAGGATGAACAAGGCTTGCACCAGGACCCAAAGGTCCAGGATTAGCAGTGGTTCCAGCCATGTCTCAAAAACTGATCTGAAAGAAACAATCCTATTTCAGAGACCATAACTTTTCAATAAAAGCACTTTCTTCTGGAACATTTCTCACAGTTCATTCTAATTCTTTGATATGAACTAAGACTATCTGTGCATGAGATTATTTAGTCATGAATATTTGGACACATACACTTTCATACAGGCGGAATGAACAATAATTTATGAGATGATAGCACAGCCATTGCATGAACTAATATTTGCAGAAGAAGATTTGAAGCAGAATAACTTTTTAAATCAGCTTTTTCCTCTACCTGCACAGTAAACATTCCAGGAGGCTGTTGGGCAGGTGGACTCCCAGAGACTTTCAAGGAGAGAGGGAAAAAAAGCACCAGTAGTCATAAATCACACGGCTTGCAACTGCATAGTAAATGCCTGCAGCTATGTAAAATTCCACTCCTAACCTAAACTAGTAAACAACTTGGAAAAAAGTAAGCACAGGCATAAAAAATCCGAGCTGACTACAAATCAGCCGCAAACACATTAAAGGCCTATATTTGTTCAAATACATTATTCATAGTGAATAATTTGAGCGTTAGTTGTATGCAATTTATGTTGCATAAACTTAAGTAAACACTTGTAACCAAAAGCTGATTTAAGAATTAATGAGCAATCTCTAAATAAAATTTTACTACTAAATAAATCCTTCTCTGAGTCGCAAAGCCATATGTTTCCTTTAGCATATATTCCAACAATTCTATTAGCAGCTAAACCTCGTAACATTGGGACACTGACAAACACTTGATGTCTGTTGAAGCTCTTGCTAAGCAGAGGAAGGAATAATTGTTTTTTAGGAGTTCTTAAAGTAATTAAGGTTCAATAGTAACATAACCTCATTGTAGTTTTGCTCTAAGCATCGAAATTTCTTATCTAGAATCAATATTTACACACTTTTTAGTAAACAAATGAAGAGGAGAAACATACTGTTTTCATCTGCCAAAGCATTTCCACTGACCATTGCCATGCCACTTTGCACACAGACTTTAGAAACGAGTATCTCATACTAAAAGGTACTGCAACGTAGCGTAGCGCATTTGCACAGTCTCGATTAATATACCACACTGTGCTTTTTAGTGACTGCGAGCAATTGGGAAATTCACATTTCACATGCCTTTTAGTCAGCTGTCTTAAACATTTTTCACACATGCCATGACAGCACTATGTCATTTTCTGTAAAAATTCAACAGGAAAACAGACAGGTATTATTAGCAGCTAGATAGATGCACAAACAATAAATACAGTCTCACAAAAGTCTTTTTTCGTACACCTGGGATCTCCTTTTCCTCTCAATCCCTTCCCATAACTGGTTGGCAAGCTATCTCCCATGCAGGTACAGGAAAAGCATGGTCACAAGTCCATGCACCTGAGTGGCTATGCTTGCATCTCAGTCCACGGCTCTTCTGAGCTCAGAACTAGCTGGAGAAGAGCACAGAGCCTAGCCCTGATTTGCAAACATTCCACGCTCTTCTGCGGTAACTCTCATCTAAACTTTCAGATTAGGTCAGACGCAAACAACTTGTGCTGAAATAACTTTAAGGGAACACGTGATTGATCTAATTGAGTGCATAATACAAGATTTTGCTATGTGAATAAAAACAATACAATGAAACAGCAGCTAACTCACTCTCAGTCTCTTTCAGTGATTTTTAAGTGCCTGATATTTATAGAACTTAGGGGTAGACTTAACATATGTGGATTTGCACTCCAAATCTATTTCCATGCCATTCTAGTAATCACTCCTTGAAGATCTTCTGGTGTTCTACAAGATAACTCATTACTTATTCTGTAATTTCTTGTATTAGAAAGAGGGTTATGATTGGTTTAGGAATAGACTCATGGCTTATTATGGCAGATTCCATTTTGTGAACTGAAGCTGCTTAGAGAAACTGTACTCCTTTGCCTGAAACACACTCATGGGTTGCTACGTAGCGGATGGGCAGTGAGGAGCTGCTCCTCTGAATCTGACACTTACATACAAGGATGACACTGTTGAAGTTTTATCCTTTATATATGCTATATACAATTTCCCCGTGTGATAACCTACACCAAAATGTTTAATTGTTTTTAAGAATCCTTCTGCTACTTGGCCAGTTCATCCCAGCAGCTAAACAATTAGCTTTTGTCATTAGTCTTTGGTAGCATTGCTGCTCATTATATATCAAACTTGCTGCATTTCCATAATGTGCATCTTAGTCTTCAAAAAATATTTGGTAATAAATCCTAACTGGACTTAAAAGACAGTTGCCAAAAATATGGAAGTTAACAAGATTTTTCAAAGTCAGGATTTTAAAACATTAGATTTTTCCAAAGAGAGTGAGCCAAATGTATACCAATATGATGACAGATGCAAAAAATGGGTTTATTTATTATGACAGAGCTCCCAAATTCTCAAGTACTTCTCAGTCGTGTCCCATCAAATGGGAGTTTTGTACCTTCAGTATAATAAGACTGTCATCCTGTTAGACCTTTCCCTTGTACTGTCTGATTAATATTACATAAGTTGCTCTGAAAGTAATGCCTCATATCTATTTCCATGGAAAATACAACAGATACAAAGAACACAAAAACACTATTTGAGAGCAAATTCTCAGCTACAAGACACTATTTTTCAACACAGCCATCACCATTAGCTCTGTATTTTTGCCAGCCACAAAGAAGAGGCTGCATGCTGTGCTTGTCAAAATCTGCACCAACGGAGATGACCCACTGTCACCGTCACCACTGCTGAAATGTGGCAGCCACATAAGTGTTCAGCAAGCATCAGTGAACGTCAGTGGAGGAATTTCAATGGCATGGGGAAATTCAATGACAAATCTTTGCTTCACACACACTTCCACGTCAGACACCATACTGTCCAGGCTGCTCCTCTGCTGCTATCTGTCACACAGAATCAAAATGTAATGGGATACCAGCGAGAGGGTTCAGCCCCTACTGCTGACCGCAGTATCTGCCAACCGCCAACATCTGCCTCTGATGTCATGGGCAAAGACAAGAAAACAGGAGGCATTGCTTTTGGAGCAGCCCTTGCATATGAGCAGTGGTTTGAATATCTTTAATGCAAAGGGAGGTATATAATAGAATAGAAAAGGTACTCCTTATGATCTACTAGCGCAGTATTTTTTTTTCTGTTAAGTAATAGTTTCAGTAGGTAAGCAATGTCTGCACTCAGGAGCATCTTTTCACTGGAGCCTAAAGACATTTATCATCTTTTTCAAACGTCTGGCGCCCCAAAGTTTTGACAGATTTCCACAAGAGCTGTGGGTTTCCAGAATTTTGGAAAACATATCCATTTTTTAAACAAGTCCAATTTTAATATAATTAGTTTGAATGGCACAACTAAATGCAAAAATTATTCTGAAGAATGTGAAATAGATCCCCCCCAAACCTTCGTGTATACAAGAGAAGCTCTTAAAAACAACTCCCTTTTTCTGCCAATGTTTTCTAACAAACGCTTAGATAATCATAGTATACTTCACACCTCTTCATACATAACTGTGAAATGACTGCTAAATGATAGATAAATAAGATCTTGGGAGGATTTATTGTCATTAATGTCATCCTCCAGTAAGAAAGGATGTTTATTTCCTTTTGCGAGTCTCCGCACAGCAGATGTTGTCTGTTTGTCTAAAAGCGATAAGGGCAGAACGCAAGAAAATTAATTTTTACCAACGATAAAACAAATGATGGAAGAGAGTCATGCGGCTGATAAACTGCAGCATGGAATCCAAGCAGGATTGCTGAGACACTGAATTTGTTACCACGCTGCCATAGAACCATAATAGGAACATCATTTAGGTAGCGCAGTTCGAAGCTTTACTTATATCAGATACGCAGACAGTATATCAAACAACACACACATTCATGTCTGTGAGAAATCACCAAGGGGCAGGTAGATCAGGGTCAGAAATTTTAACAGCATCCAACTTTTCACTTATGCTCTTGTCCACTGTTCTCTTTTTAACGCTTGATTCATTTCTACCAATTCCTGGTCTGAGTGACAGGACTTTATTACTTACACGCCTAAGCATTTCTTCTGTCTGTATACCATTTATTGAAAGTAATGGTTTCGTAATGCTCAGATGCTATTTATTCTATAGCACTGCTCTTTGTGACTTCCTCAGAGAAGCAAGCAGTCCAACAGTTTGGCAATGGAGAGCTTTTAAAGTCTCAAGTCACTTTCAATCATACCAGTTTTGAATATTTTTCCATGTCTTTTAGGAACAGGAAAATGAGGAGGACCTGGAAGCACTATACATCTGAATTACCTTCAGCAAAGTTTAGCAGAGTGACAGCTTCCAGGAGCCTGCTGAGCAATGCCATGCTGTTTCCCTGAGTGACCCACATGAGAGAGGAAAGCATACAAATGCATAGCTAATTAGTCAATTTACTTAGATGTCAGCTCGGCTAAGTACTGCTGTTCCAAATGAAAAGTTTAAATGGGTTTCTAGCTCTGCAAGTTCTTGGAAAGGGGGATGAGGATTAAAGAGGTCCTGGAACAAGGATCCCTATGAGATGGTGTTTCTATTACAGTGTTACTAAGATCCTGGAGAATGACTTCAGCAAGATCGTGGAGGAAGTGGCTTTAACTCTGAGGAATGTTCTATCTTGAAGGAATATTCCATCTCTCGTATGCAGGAATCAGCTGTGGTTTATGTCACCAGTGTATCACCATAAGCCATGCAATAACTTTGTCTAGTAGCTCAGATGTGGACAAAACAAAACCTGCAACCCCTTGGGTATCCACATCGCTTGCAAACCAAATCTCTGAATCTGATTAATCTGTTAAGCTTTATCTATATGGGGGAAGTAGCCAATGGAAGCTGCTGTACATCTGCTACACCAGCTTCTCTTATGTAAACAAGGAGCTTACCTGTATCTCTCACCCTGAAAATGGAAAGTTCCTACTTTTATAATATGTTTGGTTACCCTATGAGGCATCTATCATCAGCTACTTCTTTTGTCTTTTGTTTCCTTTAAGAGAAGGCTGAACAATGCTGCTGAGTTCTTCCAAAGTCTTCAATTACTGTCTTTTATAGGACCACATAATAGCCTATATTTTTCAAGATCCTTAAAACTTCATGATCCAACAAGTAGTTGAATCAAGGAAGTTGAGTAAGTTGAAGAGATACAGTACAAATAAAGCAAATCTATACTATCGTTCTGGGGTATTGTAAACACATACAGGTTGCTCTTAAAATCATTAGACATTGGCCATAACAACTAGAGGGAATCTCTAATCTTCTACTACAGACATAAAACACAAAGTTTGAACTTTATGGACCTTAACTGGAATTCCAACCCTGAATAGGTTTAAAACTTTTGGATGAGTGCATTTATAACCTTAAATAAACTCTTATACTTTCCTGAGTAATATCTTTTTAAGTCTTCCTTTTGGCTTCAATGAGATTTTATTTCTAGATGGAAAGGAGATACTGCTTTCTGTTCAAATTTGCCCAATTGTGCTTTGTAAAATTACCTGATAGGAGGAGGCATAATAACAAAAAGATTTCTGTGCTACACAGTGGATTTCTTCTTTACAGGTAGGACAATTTAGACAGTAGTCAGCTCACGTTTTAGACTAAGCAGCTGCGCTGACTTAGATATACTGAAAGCATATTAATTACAGTTTCTTCCATTCCATTTCCAGTCCAGAAACTTCCTTTTCTCTTCTGAAACTTCTGAACAGCAATTGCCACATGTTATGTTGTGAAATCACAAACTTCACTACCTTGCCTAATTTCCAAATGTATTGGACTTAATGGAAAATGTGAAGTTATTCTATTTATAGCAGCATCAAGATGATGAATGAGCTTTACCTTAAGGTAAAATAATTACTGTGTGTTAATGCTGGCCTTATTAGAGATACGTCTAGACTTTTGTCTTCAGGACAAGCTAAGCTGGAAGGCTCCTCTGGCTGGAAAATTGCTACAGCTATATCTTGGTCTCTATCTTTCTGTAGTATCCTCCTTGACACTTCTGCTCTCAGGAACAGGAGTGCAAAAAATTCCTTTTGCCTTACATTTGTATAGAGTGGCATTAGATGCTCTTGCCAATGACATTTCTAAGTGACAAAATGTGGAAAGCAAGAGAAATACTTAAATATATGTCCTGAGAAGACAATGACAAGAAAAGAATTGTGTGCCAGCGTGGCATACTCGCTAAGTGTTTCATGAGAGACATTTCTGCCATCCTCTCCAGGCTGCTTACAGTAAGACTATGACAAGTACCTATGCAAAGCCACGGAGAAACTCAAGATATTACGTAGAAAAGTGTGTTAGAAGACATCCTAAGAAAACCCTAATATTCAAAAAGACTAAGGTAGAGTAGGTAATAGTGGGAGGTGTTTTTCTGGTGAAGACTAATAAAAGTGACTGATATGCTGCTGGGAAATGTAACCTTGCCTTGAATCATGCCACTGCAGCCATGCTGTTGATGAACAAGGCTGCTTGTTTGTGAACAGCAGTTCCTTTCTCTTCCATGATGTCCTTTTCAGCTGCCTGTAACAGATGAGCAATTAAGTCATTGCCCGTGTTAAAAAGCTGAGAAATGGGGAGAAGGTCTTGCTTGCTAGAATCACAGAGATTTAAATTTTTTCTGCCTAATTTCAGTGAAGAAGTACAAGCATGCTGCCTTCAGGATTAGCCCAGGTGGCATTATTCTCTTATCCTTTCTTCAGAAAAAGAGATGGATTATATGACCTTTCACAACATTCAAGCAGCCCTCTCTTATATACTGCTATTTTTTCATTGGTTTAATACCTTAATAGTATTTTCTAGTGAGCAGCTTCATTTCATGAGCACTCAATCTCTCATGACATATCAATTTGCATTAGAGTTGTAATACTTTATTAACTTGGTAGTGGGGATTTTTCAGACATTCTCTGAAGTTAAAATCAAATTTTTTTCTTCCAGCCACCTAGAAACTTCAGATTTCTGCAGAATTTGACAGCGGTCAGAACGACGATGCTTCCAATAGGCCCAGACAGATTTTAAGTTTCCTATCAAACTGTGTGAGTTTTAGCGTAAGTACTTTACATTGTTTTAATAACGAAGCAAAATTCTTCAGCTTTAAGCCATTAAGCCATGTATCCAGATGAAAATGATGTACTTTTTTTCCCTAATGTTTTGACTGTGCTTGCTAAG
>PPHD01031662.1:0-10007 GCA_002909625.1 Bambusicola thoracicus | reverse complement strand
CCAGTCTGTACAGATGCCTGGGGTTCCTCCGGCCCAAGTGCAAAACCCTGCACTTTGCTGTATTGAACCTCATTAGGTTCACCCGGGCCCACCTTTCAAGTCTGTCAAGGTCCCTCTGAATGGCATCCCTTCCAAATGAAGTTATTCTTTCCAGAAGTGATCTGGGGATACTCACTGTTGATTTTACCAAGCTTCTGGAGCAAAAACATCCATCTAGAAGGTACATCCCAGAGTATTCCCAGGTGCTTCAGAGCTGCAATGAGCACAAGTGGACAAGACTGAAGCAGACAGAAATGTTTTCTTTTTCTTCAGTGCCGGCTGCAATGGAAAGAGCAACTTTCATCCAGTCTGCAAGGCGGGCAGACATGTCACTGATCTGGATTTGGAGCCTCTTGTGTCAAGGTTGTAAAAACACACAGCTGCGTCACAGCCATCACGTAGGAGTTTATAAATTTTCTATGCCACAATTAATCAATTTCAGTGTATGGTTTTCCTCGCTGGCACACTTCCTGACTCCCTGTGGCACTTCATCTGTCACTGATAAACAACACGGGGATTTGTCAAAGTGTTAATAGGGGTGGCTTTTCTCAGAGTCATCAAACTGTGCACGTATGTGAGTGTCACGTTAGGGGTTTCTTACAGTCTCCTCCTGAATTTATGGAACTCTCGAGAAGAGAGCTCCTTTTTCAGTTAAACAGGCAATTACCTCCTTTTGGGTTTTGGAGCAAACGGTTTAGTGGTGGCAGGTGTTGCTTTTTGCCAAGTTCAAGAAGCTGGTAATATACTAATTGGTGACTTAGAATTTAATAAAAAGCAATTTATCCTGGAAATATTAAAGCCAGAAAAGCACTTACGTGAGACAGAGGTTGTTATATTACTCGTAAATCAAAGTGGCACAAAGGAAAGAAAAGTAAGGCATCGAGTTCTCACCTTATGTATAGATGGTATTTTCTCTCAATTTTATAATCAAAATATACTAAAAAATAAGCCAGCTATGCTTCTGGTGCATGACAAGCATGAAGATGAAACTGTCATTGAAACAGCTCAAATCGGGCTAAGCCATTTCTTTATCGATTGTTTTCCCTCCAACTCTACTGACATTATAAAAGCATTCAGCTCAAAGCACCAGTGGAAGTGAAACATTCGCAGTATCCTTTTCAGTGACTGGAAACCTTATGTTTAATGATTTCTGCTCCAGAATGCCTGTAACGTATTGAAGCCTTAATACCTTGCTAATCAGTACCTCACTAATTAGTCCATGACAAGAATTTTAATTAGGTGCACAGTAGGTGTTCTCCCTGTGTGCAGAGGAGCTTTTTCCCAGGGAGAAAAGTGAAGGAACAAAGATAACGAAAGGCATCAAGGGAAGACAAATACATCTCTTCTACTGAGAGAAGTGTACAAGAATTAATATTTGTAAAAGTTTTGTCTCTGATAATTTATTCTGTTATGTAAAATATGTTAAACTTCACTTTGTGATTTGCTCCTTCCCTCTGTAGAGCATAAGGTACTTCTCTTTTGTGAATTGGCATTTGTTCTAAGCCAGACAAGAAATACTGGAACGTTACTACAGTCGGTGATGCTCATGGCCAGCTGCAAGGACTGAGCTGAGAGCATCCCAAAGTACAAGTTTCTGTAACCTCAGTTAAGGAGCTGAGCTGCACATCTGTGAGCTGGAACAAGGTGAACAGGGTAAAAAGAAGATGCACAAAACCCATCACCAGTGTCATTAGTTCAGCCTTGGCTTGGGCACATTCTAAAATTCCTATCAGAGGGAACCCGAAAATAACAGTATTGATCATTATCATCTGTATTAGGTCGGCTGGTTCTATCGGAGAAAGATGCAAGGGAGGGATAGGAGATACTTCTGATGATATTGCCAGTGCTAATGTTCTTGTTAGCTTGATGGTATATATGCCACTGCAGAGAATTTTAGGAGTGTTTTGGATGAAGGCTGTTCTGAAATCTGCACAGGGCTACTGCAGTGAGAGTCTTAGAAAGTTACTTGTATTTGTATACCTGTAACTCAGGCTTCCAGAGAGAGGCCCTTATCAAGTCCTATAATCTCCATGCACTCATGTTTTGACAGTGCAAATGAAGTGTTTCAGTAGATGTGGAACATTCTGAAAAGTGATGACCATATCCAAAGAACCCTTCATATAAAGAGACGTAACCATCAGTGAAGTAAAGATAAGGATGAACTGCACAAAAGAGAAAACTGGTTGATGATTTTTACCCCACTGTGTAAGGAGACTTCAGCAAAAGGCTCCCTGGAGGAACATGAGATCTTGCTGTAGAATTAGCAGTATTTGAAAAATGCATTTTTCCCTTGTTTTTGATTGGGAGAATGCTTTCACATGGTGAATATGGTCACAGGTAAGCCATGCTCAATGGATGCTCTGTCAGTATTTAAAAGCTGTGACTAAAGAATGCTTTTATCTACGAGGCATTATAAGGGAAGCATGAATGAAGTTACACCCTTTTTGTTTCCAATAAACACTGAAGCAAGTCAGAGGTTTGAATGTTTGTGAATCCAGTGATTATTGGATGGATAGTAGTGAACACTTCTGGAAAGAAATGCCAAATTAATCAATGGAGAAGAATCTGTATTATTTATAAGTAGAAACTGTGTCAGGAAACTGAAAGAAGATGATGTAATTGTTGTGCCAAAATGGAAATGACCCAGGCTTGGTCAGTTAATATGAGCAGTATGTACGTTGTTGGTAGAGTGGCTCTGAATATAGTAAAAGTCAAAGAAGAAGATGCTGTGTGAACCCCACTACAAATAGTTGTAGATCTAGTAATTTCCCATAGCAAAACTGTTTGCTACTGCAAGTTCAGTTAGAAAGAGAAAGGTGTGGGGAACTCGATCTGGGATGAGTGGGATTACGTGATTTTTTATCTTTTATGGGAAGAGATTTAAAGCTGGTCCAGGTGCAAATAGTCTTGCTATTTAGAATGTAGGATGGGTATCTTGAGGCTTATCTCATTTTGCAGATTGTTGTGAGCCTTCCTTGACCCTTTCCAGCCTGCAAGACACAAACTAGCTCCAGATCAGAGGCTGCATGGCCACTTCAGTAAAGCACCATATTGAAGGCTTTTATCTTTAGAGAAAGGGAGCTCCAACATAATGCCATGGTACACATATCTGTATCACTCATAGCCAAATTAGAGCATGAGTGAACTTGAATATACCTGAAACATGGTACAGCCGTGCCCTTTTTCCGCTTCGTAATGAGACTGCTACTCACATCACAAAATGTCCACCATAAACAGCACTTTAGTGGAACCTTTATCAGTACTCTGAGAATTGAATAGGCTATTGGGAAAAGGCAGCTATAATGTACCTTCATTTGAACAGTGCATTATGGAAAAAAAAAATAATCAGAAATCTCTTATGTGACTGCTTTCCTTTCTCCAAGAAATAAAAGGAAACTAGTCTTCCATCCAGAGTCTTTTAGTAGGCAGATAGTAGACTTCAGCAATTAATACTTTCATCCTTCCTATTAAATACATGTGTGGGTTTGCTATTGAAGACAGCAGTATATTTTGGATTCTGTTCCTCTACAGAGTATCTCTTATTCATCCTACATGGCCCAGTGTTATTTGACACGATCTAGTTGAAATAAGGGTGTAGATTAAAATGCAGGTCAGAAGCCCAAACCAGCACTGTTTTGCTGGAGTAATTATCCATAGGAAGTGGTGAAGCTGACACAGATTCCATTTTTTAAGTGATGCTAAAGATGTTTGTCTTTATTCTGGAAGCTTTAGTCTTTTACAGTTTGAATGCCAGCTGTGAAGGAAGCCGTAGTTTTTCTCTATTCTCTATCCAGCAGTGATGTTCTTAGTAGTATTCTGAAGACTGGAGGACAAAATATCCTTACTTCTGAGGCTCTTTCTGGAACTCATTTAATCAGAACCATACTGTCCTGAGTTTGAATGAATGTTTGGAGTGTATTTGCTTGAGTAAATAGAGGTGTTACGTTGTGGAGTATGGATTCAGTTGCTGTTGTGTGATTTTTTTTCTGTCTCTTCCACCCAGAACTGGCGAGAAAAGCATTTTCTAAGCTATAAACTAATTTCTGAATCTTTTATGATTTCTTCTCTCTTATATAATTTAAACTGAAGATTCCTTATTTAAGAAAACCTAAACTGAATTTCAGAGCTTGTGTTATGTAAGTCAGTTAGTTACATCAAGCGGAAAAACTGAACATTGCCTTTGGGAGATAGAGAAGGGGAAAACAAATGCTTGAAAGCAGAGTCTAGGGAATGGAGGGCAATTTGGGGACCAGCTTTCCCCCAAACCATGCCACAGAGAGGCTGGCAAAAGGCACTGAATACATGTGGAGCACCAGTCATCCACAAAGGTTCTCCGGGATCGATTATGGATACTTAAATATGAATGTTCTGCCTGGGAATAATACTTAGACTTTTCACATGATTTTGTCTTCCAGAATGATTGAAGACTGCGGGAAAAGAGGAAATACCATGGCAGAAAGAAGGCAGCTGTTTGCAGAAATGCGTAAGTACTTCCTAGAAATTTCAGTGCGTTAGAGCAAGCCACTTGCAATGCAGTGTCAGTAACATTTATGTAAGCTTTCCATCTCAAGTAACTGATACCTTTGTTTCACAAGCAGTTTAGTATTGTGAAAACAGAACTACAGGAAAATGGGCTGATTTGACCAAATAGGAGGAGAAATGAATTTCCTGCACTGGCTTTTGTATTTTTTCTACACTATATTATATTATTTAAATTAATGACTTCTTGAGACAAATATGCTGAAATACACAGGTAGCAGTGAACGGGGATGAGGGGGGAAAATGTCTCCAAAAGCAGACCAGTGCCCAGCCAGTCTCTGAGCAGTGCCCACCTTGGAAGACAAAGCTCCTCATCCCCTTCTTCTACCCCTAGCTTTTATTGCTGAGCATGATGCTGTATGATACTGACTACCCCTCTGGCTATTACAAGTCAGCTGTCCTGACTATATCCCCTCCCAGCCTCTTACTTATTCCACATTATACTCACTGTGGGGGCACAGTGGGAAAGTAAGAGCACCTTGATGCACTGCTCAGCAATAACTAAGAAACACTGGTGTATTGTTGACACTGTTCTAGACAAAAGTCAAAAATACAGCACTATGCAGGCTGCTATGAAAGTTAACTCCATCCCAGCCAGACCCAGTATAATCTCTACCCTTTATTCCGTATCACTTGCATCTTGCTCACTTCTTGTATGATCCACCATTCTCCCAGCCCTTTAGCATATATGCAGATACCATTCCTTTAGTCTAAGAGCCATTCCCATCAATTGTCTATAAAATACCCATTCAAATGTCTGTAAAAATCTGTTCAGTTAATTTGAACCATAACTTGAGCACCACCTGTTGTGGTGGTCACTCAGGACAGGATAGGCGGTGAGTTGTGTTGTGTGCTGAAACTAGCTTAGATTGGATCATTACTGCACATGCCCAGTTCCAAACAAGGCTCATCTTCTGTTGTTTTAGGTGATTCCTGCTGTAGTACTTTGACATAGAAGGATAGCATACAACAATGACTTACAAATTGGACACTCAAATCATGGGTTATGGACATAATTATGATGTTTACATCTCAAATCATGGGTTATTTCCCCCCAAGGTTAAATCTCCTTAGGTTATGCACTGGGTTTCACCATCCTCACCGCATTACCGAGTCCTCTTATGAAAGCAATCCCACAAATGTGTTTGCCTTTTCCCAAGGGAAGAACAACCAATGCCATCTTTCCGAGCCAGATCCCTACATGCACCATGAAGACTGTACTGTGGGGACCTTGTCTCCTTCCATGGTATATAGTGATAAGAAGGAAGATGCTCTTGGTACTCAATTTGAGTCATTGAACCTCTTGGGAAGTCCTTCCCAAGCCAAGATGCACGCCCATAGGGTGAATGAGGAAGAGAGATTTTCTTTGAATCCATGAAACTGAAAAGACAGTCCTTTTGTGGTTGGTGCCTTGATGTCAGTCTGAGCAGCCAGTTGTCAGGAAACTGTAGGTGTACATCTCTGGTGTGTTGCATACCAGCCTCCACTACATGGATAGTGTGTGTTGTACAGCATCTGGATCTTTGGTGTCCTATTTGTTGTCCAGATTGCTATAGATGCTGTCCACCACTGCTAATTCCCTCAGATACTTTCCTCAGCAGTGGTCCACTGCCCTCGGTAGTTTACATTGTTTCTGAAGGCAATCACATTCATGCTTGACATGAGCTGCCTCCAGAGGCTGCAGACAGCTGGCCCTTTTCTGACTACTTTGCGGGTTAGGTGGTCCCTAGTGAGGGAACCCAGCTGCTGAGCTTCCCTGCCCTCCAGTTCCAGACCACTGGCCCCACTGGCCCAGAATTTGAGCAGCCAGCTGCTCTCCTGGATCATGGCCACAAGCATCTTGCACGTCCCACAGCTTATTCAGTATTAGGGATGAGGTGGTTTTTGCCTCTTCTGTGATGTTTCTCTTCCCTTCCATGTCCTTACATCTGCCCCACTGAGAAGCAGGCTGCTTGCCATGGTTTTCCCTCCTGCTGCCACTCATGGGGAACTTCCTTGTCCCTCACCAACAGTCAAGAGTTGAGTCTGTGGTTTGGCCACAATGTCTGTTTGTCCTCAGATCTGTAGATCCTCCCAGTTTCCATCTGTGTGCCCTCAGATCCAGAGATCCTCTCACCCCACCGGGGGCTCTGTAGAGAGCATCTTGATAGACGTAGAAGACCCCAGCATAGTGCTAGAAGCTGCTGTCAGGAAAGACAAGGCATCTCTATTTCAAGTGGTGCATCACAGTGCAGAAGAATGAGAAAGGAAAAAAAGAGAACCTGGATGCTGTGCAAGCAATAACTAAAACATTGGTGTATTATCAACGCTGTTTGAATCACAAGTCAAAAAGACAGCACCATGCACACTGTTCTAAAGAAAGTCAGCTCTATCCTAGCCAAACCCAGTACAGGGTTTCATTTGCAGTTGGACTTGATGATCTTTGAGGTCCTTTCCAACCTGAGTAATCCTATGAGTCTATGATTCTATGTACCTCAGATACCACTTCAGTATATTTTTTATAATGTCTCGTTAAGCTTTGTGTTCCCTGCAGAACTGTGTATCAGGGATGTGTTGTTCTAACAACGCTCCTGCTATTCTCTTGCCAGTCCCCTCCTACTTCTCTTACAAGCAATCCACCATTTCACAAGGAATTTGTATCATGTATGAAGTTTGAGACTGGCACCCTCATGCTAGATCTACCAAAGTTTTGTTTGATGGTTAAGATTCATATTCTTTGTCCCTTGAAATATAGTAAAAATGACAGAACAGTGATACTTTGATTTTTGTGAGTATTTATTCCCTGAAATATTTCATCAATTTAGCACTAGGTGCTGGTTGCCCTGTTCTGCCCTGTGTATCAAGACTTTGGTTCTCTGAATCTAAAGGCAAGGCCTTAATGAGACAAGGCGTTAATGGGACCAGAGCAACAGTGCACTCTGAAAGGCCAGGGCTATCCTGGTGAATCCTGGTCAGTACTGTTCTCCAGGGTTGAGCTCAGGCGCACTGAATGGTGTATGTCTGCAATACTGAGCTCTGCAAAATAAGGACTTTTCATTCAGCTAGCCTGTTGAGAACAGGCTTGGCCCATTCCACTGTGTCCACTAGCTTTGATCATAGAATCATAAAATCATTAAGGTTGAAAAGACCAATAAGATCACCTAGTCCAACCATCAGTCTCTGCCTGTGACCACTCTAGACCACATCATTCAGTGTGACGTCACCCTTTTCTTGAACACCTGCAGCGATAGTGATTCTACCACATCCCTAGGTAGCCTGTTCCAGTACCTCACAGCTCTTTATGAGAAGAAATTTTTCCAAATATCCAACCTGAACCTCCCCTGATGAAACTTTAGGCCAGTAGAATTTCTTCCTAATATCTAGTCTAAATCTACCCTCTTCAAGTTTGTAGCTGTATGGTAACTATTGAGTTACAGCCTGAAACACTAATTGAGCAGCTGGGGAAAGGACCTGGTCAGCCCTGGGAGCACAGGTGAAGGCGATTCACCTTTGCAACCAGGAGGGGTGGAGCCTGGCTGCCTCATTTAAGGGCTGACTGCCACTAGAGAAGGATCTCTTTCTGGAGGTTTCTGCTTTGTGGAGTTTTCCTCTGTGAGTCTAGATTTTTAGAGATAGGTGAGCAGTCCTTTCTCCTTTCCTTATAACACCTTTCTATTGCATGAGTCCTTCTGTCATTACACCTTTTGTATCACCCTTCCATTGTATTGATCTTTCTGATTGTTATAGTAGCTATTTCTCCTCATGCTGTTGCTACGTGCCCTTACAAAAAAGTCCCTCCCCTGCTTTCCTGTAGACTCTGTTCAAGTACTGGAAGGCTGCTATGAGGTCCTCTTGGACCCTTCTCTTTGCTAGGCTGAAAAGCCCCAGCTCTCTTAGCCTGACCCTATATGGGAGGTGCTCTAGATTATGTGGAGGATTTGAGCTTGTATTAGTTCAAGTCAATGGAAAAACTTCCATCAACTGGAGTCAGTTTGACATGGTCACGAACTCCCAGGCCAGGAGATAATTCTCTACAAATTTCTAGTGAGGATTTATGGTTTGTTTCTATGAGGTTGAAGACTGCTTTGAGGGAACAAAAGCGGTGTTTCTAAAATACACAGCGAGCATTAGGAGGATAAGGAAGGATTATTTTCCCATATAATAAACAAATACTCATTGACTACTACTTTCTTCTCTCACATTTTAGTGTGTTAACATATTTACTTGTGTCTACTTTTTGTGTCAGGTATTCCTCCTTTTTCCCGTTTGCCTGATATGGGGACTATTATACTGTAGCCTGAACCAATGATTGAGCACCTGCTAAAGGGATGTAGCTAGCCCTGGGAGCACAGGTGGAAGCGGCTCATCTGTGGGACTGGATAGGGTGAACCCAGGATCCACCCCTCTCTATATTAATGTAAGGACTTTAGGAAAAGCTCCTTTTGGAGTTGTCTGTGTTCTCTGATCTTTAGAAAGGGGGTAAGTTATTCCTTTATTACCAGATTGTGACCAATACCTTTCTTTGGTCACGTGAAAGTGACTAAAGGCAATTTTATCTGCTGCCTCCTATCGTTACAGCCTGTCTATCTTCCTCCTTTTCCTACACGTGGTTCTAGAGAACTGGGTTTCAACTAGATTAAGAGATAGATTAAAAAACACTAATTTCTAGGGATTAACTCATATGTTGTAGATAAAGAGGTGTTTACGTTCAGAAAATGCTCAGTTTTGCATGTTGAGAGTACCTTCCATTCCTGCATTAGTATGGAGGGTGTGCTTCAGTACAACAGAAGCTTGTCCTGCTGTTGTTGCGTTTAAGTTTCTTCAGCTGTGTGCAAATCCACACAGTCCATGTTTAACAATAAATATGTACTTCACATGCTCTATGAACCCTTGATGACACAAAGTTTCCAAAAATTGTTAAAAAACCAGCCAAACAAAAACATGCACTTCTGGTAAAAAGTTAAACTCTACAATTTTAGAGGAAGAAAATAAGTGATATAGAGGACTTTGCCAGTGTTTTATTTTCTAGTGGTGATACTGGGCAAGTCTGTAGTTAAAATCCCATGATATTCTTAGAAAGTGGATTGTGCTCAAGAGTACACAAGATAACAGCACAAAAAAAAATCCTTCTATTCATTCCTTTTTAAGTACTTCTTACCAAGGAGAAACTTGCCCTCGCTTCAAATCTGGGGCTGTGGGTGTTTTTCCCTGTATTTAGAGAAGTTTAGTTTGACTTTCTTCAGAAGAGGCATCTTTCTGGTTCCAAGTTACGATCATTTACAAATTAGTATCATATTCAGTAGAGTCTGAGTCCATATTGTCTTATCTCACAAAATACACCAGTGGATGTCAAATCAGTAGGCTACCCTTGGTCTAACCTGACATGCTCATATGTATGCAGACTGCTCTGATGGAGAGTTCATAATGAACGTAGTTGTTGTGCTGCCAGC
>PPHD01031660.1:0-10008 GCA_002909625.1 Bambusicola thoracicus | reverse complement strand
ACATGGACGCGGGTCAGCTGCTGCTGTTTACACCGAATCCATTGCTTTGAACTGTGCTCTATAGAAAACAAGTGGCAATACTGTCTGCTGAGAACTGTGGTGTCTGAAACTGTTGAGCAGCCTTTTGCAGCAGTCCCACACAGAGCCTCCTCTACAACAGACAGCAGCAGTGAGAGCTTCTGTGGAGGAAAGGAGAGAGCTCCCCGGCAAGTGCCTGGAAAAGAGCACTTCAAGCTGAGTGTGCAGGAAATGATCAAAAAGGAAGAATGGATCTTTATCCCACTTAGTGAGAACGGAAGCGACGCTACATGTCCCAGTTAGTCCTCAAAGAAGCCAACATTTGCTGCCTGGTCTTCAGGCTGCAGCTGACTTACACGGCCACAGCTCCCACGGGGAGAAGGAGGACAGCGCTGGGCAAAATCATGCAGGGCTACCATTGCTTTTTAGGCTGGAAAACTCCTTAATCAAACCTTATCCACATAAAACTGTGTCTCCTAGTTCTGCTTTGATAAGCATACGGCCTTCAGGAAAGCAGAGCTGAGCAGATTGCTGCTTTTAGGTACTGAGGACTCGGCAGGTCACCTGCAGACGTGGCTTTCGGGTGTTCCGAACCGGTGACACAAGTAGGGCAAGGGGAATCTCCTCCCCCTTCTCTCTGTCGAGTCAAGCACAGATTTTGAGTAGTTGGGGAGGTGACAGCACGGGAACAGGTCTCGTCTTTGGTAAAACATCCCTCCCACACTGCGCCAGCACGGTGAGCACAGGCAGAGTCCTGTCAGGTTAACTATAGTCAGTCAGGGCTGGCCACCCCGAGAACCTCTTTTTAGTCTCCCTTAACATCTATGAGATCAACTGTAAGTCATTGGGAATTAAAAAACCCAACCCCCAGGGAAAGCAGCAATGCTGGAAGCCTTTAGAGCTGAGAGTGAGGCAAAGCATGCGCCACTGCAGTCACAATCTCAGGTGGGAGCTCTGGTAAAATGACAGTGTAGAATGACAGCTTAAGAGGAACCTGTGGGCGGGCAGGCATTAAACCTGTCCCAGACACACAGACTTGTCACTGAAGTCACAGAAGAAGAGGTTGGTGAAACAGCGCAGAATTATCTAATTGCATTAGGAAGAAGAGCAGGTTATCTAATTGATGTGTTGTGCTGCCAGGAATCCAAATCAGAGCTCACAACACTGCGGTTGTGGATATCTGAAGACACAGAGCAAAGTGACGCATCCAATAATTCTCACTTCTATTTGGGATCAGAAGTCACTGGATTTTTATTTTTTACTTTTTTTGTGGCCGTGACCATTTCAATCCAGAATGTGGACTTTGTTGGCGCCTGTCTCCTAAAACCATCTGTCCCAGAGGTACCACGGCAGCAGCATTTGGTGTTGAAGCAGCCTCCCAGCCAGCCTCAGAGCTAGGTGGAGCAAAATCAACATCACCACTGAGACAAAGTGAAGACGGGCTTGCCACGGGTCAGTCTAACACCTCTATTTTGTATCTTAGAGCATATTCAGGAAATCACTGGTGGTGTCTTGAGTTCTTCATTCCTTCCTGTACCTTACCAGTGCTCACTGGAGAAAGAATACCAAGCGTATCAGTCTCTGCTTACTGAAATAGCTGATGGTCCTTTCACAAGGCAGGCAGCTCTTGCCAGAAATTTAATTCATTTTCACATCTAAAGAGTGCTAAGCAAACCACTAGCAGTTCCTTGAGCCATTTCAGGCAGCCACCTTCCTGCTAAGCTCTTTTCAGAAGAAGGCAAATACAAAGCTGTCAGGGCTCTGCCTCCAGCAGGGCTCAGGCACGGTGAGAGCACGACACAACACTTGAAATGGCTCTGGGCCTCCCTCTCACACAGTGCCCGGGGCAGCTGTTCCATAACTGTTCCTGAGCATCCAGAGGGATGGTTTTGCCCAAGACGCAGTGATGGAAGGCAGGTCTTGCCATCTGTAGTCAGATGGGAAGGTTATCTCCTTCGCTGCTCTCAGCCAAGGCTGTCTCCTCTCTGCTGACTGCAACCAGGGGACACCTGCCTTGGATGAGGCTCACTTGGCGTGTGGTACAGCAGAGGATTTACCATTGGGTTAATAGCTGTATGGCTGCTTTAAATACCTGGCAGCACAGATTTTCTGGAAAGAGCAGGTGTTGCAGTGGGACTGGCTAAACTCAATTTTCAGGCACCAGGGTTTGAAAGCATTAAAGCAATGGGAAGGACCAGGCTGTACTGCACTTTCAATGTGCTTTACTAAGCTACGCTCCAAGAAAGAAGCTGTACTCTCAGGGTGAATTTGTTTACATTAGTGTGTTTTCCCTGTGACCTCTGAGCTAACCTCCTTCAAGAGCTTTCCATTGTCCCAGTACTCCCTGTCTGGCACTAGAGCTTCTCTGGGCCAGCTGTACAGACATCTTTCTCTGTCAATTCTGCAGATGATTCTCTGTAGCCAGTAACCCCTTGCCTTTGCAGTCCTTGGTCTAATTTGAGTAACATACTCTTGGTATCTCACTTGACCTCTACGTCAGTGCACAACCAGCGTCCTCAGTGCACAAAAGCCCAGCCTCTGAGAGGACAGGCAGGCTCTAGGCAACAGGAGATGAGCTGTATGCAGATGCACAGAAGGATCAGTGCTTTCCAGGGAGCTAGCATGAAAACCAGCTGCCCAAGGAAAACTTCCTAATTCCCCAACAGGGGGCAAAAAGGGATGACAACATGATAGACAGGGTGGCAAACAAGGAGTGACAAGTGTGGAGTGACAAGTGTGGAGCGCCTAACCACATGAACTGATCTGTTGGTAATGCTCAGAAAGCCCCTAATCCTCACAGTGAGGAGGAAGGACTAACAGCCTTCACCAAAGCCCCATAGAACCCAGTGTCTTTTCCACATATCAGTCCAATGCAAACTCACTGGGCTGCAGCCCGGTAGGGGTGAAAGTGTATGCACAGCCAGCATCTGAGCTGCCTGGAGATCTGCTCTATAGCTGAGGCTCCCACTCAGTGCTTCTCAGTGATAAACTCATTCCCTTCACCACGAGATAGTAGAATTGTAGAATCCTTAGAGTTGGAAGGGACCACTGAAGGCCATCTAGTCCAGCTCCCCTGCAGTGAACAGGGACATGCACAGCTAGATCAGGTTGCCTGGGGATGGCACCCCTTCTCCTCCACAAAAACACACAGAGTAGTCCATTTTCCAGCTGAAAGCCTTGACACTTCCCGAGGGATTTCTGCAGACCCCGCTGTTGTAAATCCAGCTGAGGTGATTCATGTCTCTCACATCCACGTGATGACAGTTTGCAACTGGGCATTTCTTATTCTCTGCCTCTCTGCTTTGTCTTGCAGGGCGGCCATCACTGCTGTAGCTTAATGCCAACACTGAGTTCATGCCACCTCCTGCAGTCAACGTGTGCCTGAGGAGACAGAATGAATAGTTATTAAACCTACTCTAAATTTGCTCTCATATTGTAACTAGGTGCCGGAAATCAAAGAAATAGATCATAGAAGACGAGCAGTTAATATGTCTGCTGAAAACAGAGTTTCAGGCAAAACGGCTTAATCTGCAGCACTAATGGGTAACAGATTGCACCATCAATAGTGCATGAGGAGCAGCATGCAAGAAGGCAGAACTTACACAGGTTCCAAGGGACTGGTATGCTTCTAAAAGGCCCGGTTCAGAAGGATGCTCAGGAGCATCAATAAGATTGAGGATACGTTCAAATCCCATTGATTCCAGTGAGACTGAGGTAGAAGCTTAAATGCTTTTTTGAGTCCAGGTGCTTTACCGACCAGACGTATCTTCTGAGTATAAAGCTCCAAGTCAGGAGGGCTGGAGGACAGGCCTGGCCAGCTCTGCTTTAACAAAATGCACCCGCAGTCACCACGCAATCCTTGCAAGCTCTGTGCTTCACCCACAGCCTGAGAAATCTCTGATGCATCTCCTGAGTTGGCCTTTGTCTGTGCCACACACCACTCTTTTTTTGTTCTAATGTAGTCCTCAGTAGAAGGAGAAGGAAGAAAAGATATCCTCTAACTTTGCCTGCCACCGAGAGTACATCCTGCCTTTCCAGAAAGGTCAGCAGACAGCCACGCTGCGCTCCCTGCTCTGCAGCACATGCCAGGCTGGGGGTGATTAGTAGCAGTCCTGGCATCCAGATAGGACTAGGGCTGCATTTCACATACAGGGGGAGAAACAAGCTTCTTTCTCCAAGAGCTTACTGACATTGAATGCCGAGAGAAAGGGAACAGTGGAACGAAGCAGAGAAACTCAAGGCCTTTAAGGACAGAAATGGAGTCTGAGAAAGGGAGATAGCCAAATCCAGACCGATAGGATTTCTTCTGTTGAATACACACACCAAAAACCCAGCAGAAACAATACAAAGATATGATTCTGTGTGCTCAGCCCTGCCCACCAGAAGGGCCCAAAGCCATACTAATTGCTATGTCTGCAGTGCCATCAGCTAGATGCTGCACAGAAAATAATGAAATTGCTCCACCAAAGCAATGAAGACAACTGGCCAGCTCTTGCTATGGCTAATTCAGATTGCCTCGGCGTTTTTTTATGCATTATTCAGTTTTAAATTATTTCCTTCATTTCTTATGTCTGGTCAGATGAAGCAGACATAATGCTCTCTTTTATGCACGTGCTATAATCTGTTTCTATTCCCTGCCGTTCTGCTAGCAGCAAGGGTCAGTGTGGACAGTGGTTAGGAAAGCAGCAAAAATCAGTGTGACTGGTGCTATTGAATGGCTGCTCTTTCCATAAATGCTTTGCTGCCTAAAGCCTAAATCACACAGGGTGTTTAAAGAGAGAAGAAAACGTCTATTAATTGGCAAAGCCTTCGCAGCCTAGGGCTTGCATGCAGCTGTAACACTCAGGTGAAGCAAAGCCTCTGGGGTGTTTGTAGAAGGATGGAGCATGCAGTTCTCCTTCTGTGGCAAATGTGTTAGGTTTAGGTAAGTATACAAGAATATGGGGAAAGGGAAGGGCATCTTTGCATGCTCAGTGCAAAAATCCCTCATTGTGCCTCCCTGGCACGATCAATTGTCCTGATGTTTGATTTTTTTATCGCTTTGTCAACTCAGTGTTGTTAAATCCAAACCAGCACAATTAATAGGAGCAGCTCTGCCAAGACATCCATCCCTTAAATGGGCTTGTGACTGCTCCTACTGTAGCTCCTCTTTAAGTCTCTTTGAGACAAGAAGACCAAGCCTGTATTCTAGAAGCAGAAGACACGGATTTCATCTTGAATACAACTAGAAATCGTTCCCCTGAATGAGTCGATTACATTCTGGTTCCTGTTAGATGGAGAAAAGGAGACCTTACTTGCTTGCAGGGCAGACCATAGGGCTTGGAGTCAGGTATCCCGACCAACAGCTTTGCAATTCCCGAGTGAAAGGTTTTAGAACAAGACAAAGTCATGGTCCTCCCTTGTCCACACCTCTGTGCGAATGATCCATGCTGTGGGGTGATGCGATGACATGGCCCATTGGAGCAGAAACTACTGGGCTGAAAGGAGGACTCACAGTGCACCCACATCCTTAATTACGGAGGTGTGTGCCTCCTGGCTTGCATTTCTCCGCCGAGCACGGTGTGCTGGGTCTAAGTGCTAGTTAGAAGCTTTCACACGTGCCAGAAAGCTGCCTTGGTTTGGTGCCATGGAATAGACATGTTCATTCTCTGAGCGCTGGGGCCCGACCAAGGATGGCAGCAAACATTTACGAGCACAGGTGTTACTGGCAGGTGTTTTGTTTCCGAGGAAGCTGCCTTCTGGCTGAGCTGCTGCCAGCCCATCTACCCGCCTCCCCCATCGCCACACAACCTCACCTCCCCCAGGGACCTGCAGGCAGGCCGATTTGCAAACAGCAAGCACAGGCAATGAACACATCAGGTAATTAAATGGCAGATCAATTCGACTTAACTTCTCCTGGGAAAGCAGCCCTTGGGAGACAGAAGAATGAGGCATCAGGAGACAAAAGCAGAGAGAAAAATTGAGAGGTATGGGACAGAAGGAGTACAGTCAAGGAGCAGAGATGGAAACGCAGCAGGCAGGAGTATGCATGATGTGGTGCAAAGCCACAGCTGTGGGGAAGGCAAAAAGGGCGCAGTTAGCACAGGTGCCACTAGAATTGGAAGGAAAAGTGATAGGAAAGAGATAGCATGTCTAAGGGATGGTAGGACAGAGAGAAAAAAAGACTAGAAAGAGTGGGATAATGAATGAGCAACTGTAGAGAACAGCCCCATCTGGTTACCTGGATCCCAAGTACGATAGGTCCCCCATAAATGCTTATATACCTCTGCAGAGGTAAGCTTTATCGAGGTAGATGTGTGAACAAAAATATGTATTTATAATAACTTCTTCATTTTATTTTAAGTAAAATGGAGAATCATTGGTGGCGGGCAGAGGACTTCCCTCCCTCAAATGTGCCACGAGGGCAGGAACTTTCTGCTACTAATATGAAAAACAGACAGTGGAACTGACAGGCAGGAGGAAAGGAAATTAAACAGGCTGCTATCGCTCCGACCAGCTGAGTGGAACATCAGGGGAAAAAACAACAACATGAACTCCTAATTGGTTTCCAGTTTCTATCTTTAATAATCAGAGATAGTGGCAGTATGAACCCACTTTGTAATGCTGGCTCAGGTCTTCGAGTGTCATTGGTGTGGTACCAAAAACTAGAGAGCCTTTTCTTCCGAAAAATCAGATGATTCTTACTTTTCCCTTCTTTGCAAAAAAGAATCTGGAATTTACGTATTTATTTCTTTTTTGCTCTGCAACAGAGGTGGTGGAAATATAATTCTGTATTTAAAAGAAAGGTGAGTTTGATGGTTGTCACCTGGCTTTGGGAGAGGGAGCCTCAGGAACAATACAATCAGAGAAATTCTGCAAGCCAGCAACACAAAGGGACCTTCCACCATGTGGCCTTCACCCGCCCAGAGTCCCCTGCAGCAGAAGTGTTCTCTGCCAGCATGCATCCCTCAGCTGGGAAGGGTGGAAACGTCTCCCTCCCTGTCCCCAACCCTGAAGCTCCCTGCTGCAGGACCTGCCCTTACCCTAGGGTGTGCTTCTCAATTTCCTCTTGCAGTAATGCGAGAGCCAGCCATGTGTGGGGCATCTCAATGTCAGGGCTTGAAGCTGCTGTGCCAAAGAACAAATGAGTGTATGTCGCAGTGACTCCAGGGAAGCCTTGTCTCCCCACTTCTCTGGCTAAGGCTCTGTAGTGTCATGATATGTTCCTATAAATTCCCTCCTTGCATGGCTTCCATCCAAGCAAATCAAGGCTATTTACATACACCCACCGTATTTACGAGAATACTGTGAAGAAGCAAAAGACAAAACCATACCAAACCATGCAATGAGTCAGTGACAGAAATGCTAAGAAACCCAGACTCATTGCTGCTTTTTCCATCTTATTAGGTAAACTACACCGCCTTTCTTCTGCCTTCCTCAGCTGGCACTTGACAGACTTTGAAATGCATATTATGGAGAGCTGGTTGTCCAGCTTCTGCTCAGGCAGAGAAGTTGAGAACAATAAATCCAGCACCAGGACTGGCCTGGCAACATGTAACCAGATGGATAAATCCTGTGTAACTGCTACACAGCATTTAAAAGCACTTTTTTTCTACCACTTTTGAATTCCTTCTTCCCACGGAACTCAAGAAGTTGCTGAGTCTGAGAACACCTAGCAGCAGTTTGTCCTACAAGGTGGAATCTGAGCATGCTGTTCATTTAATCTTCTTTTTCCTAAGGCTCGTTTCCTCTCCCTTTCCCAACCTATATCCAAATCTCGCATTGCCCCCTTCAGTAATGACAAATTGTTTTAGTCCAACACACCTGATCCATGCTGTTCCTCTACTATTCCAGGCCACAGGACCCACACTGTGCACTCCACACCAGTGAAAGAACTGGGAGCTGAGGGGTATCAGTGACCAGAACCACCAGGGTCAGCAGGCAGCTCTCTTGCAGGGCCTGACAAGGAGATTAGCAGCCAGCAGCCTCTTCACCTCAGCTATCCCACAGTTCAGCTGGGAGGGTGGTAATCACCCAGCTTGGAGGCTGGAGAGGGAGGCAGAAAAACTTAAAGGTTAGCAAGAACCTGGAGGGTGGTAGAAGACAGAACATCTGGTCAGCTGGTTTACTCTAAGCAAGCAGACACACTGAGGCAGATGTGCACGTGTCTGCACTCTCCTCCTGCATGCTGAGTCTGAGCATCTGGACTTCTATCTGTTGTGTCCCTCCTCAATATGAGCTCCTCAGCTACCAGAGCCTGCAAACAGATTGAGACCTTATGTGGATGACATCGACCTGAATAAGCGTCTGAAATCTGTTTCTTCCTGAGGTTAGGTTCTGGAAATAACTCAACCTTTCAGCCTCTGCTTTGTCCGTCCTTCTAAATTTTCCACAGTGCATAAACTCTGAGTGGAAATGGGCACATTAGCAGAAGCTGCAGATGCCATTCCCCATTTCTCTGCAAACAGAAACCACAGATGGATTAAACGCTGCATGCTGCCTGGAGACCAGACTGAGCAGTGGTTGCTCTGCCACGGCTCTGCATCACAGCCACATCCCCAGTGCAGGACGCAGTGCCCAGCTTCAGCAGCTGTGGCTGCAGGGCAAAGCTTCTCCCAGGGCTGCAGAGGAGAACCTGCACAAGTGCCTGCAGAAGCCTTAGCACGCTCCGTACTCACATTTATTATGCCCTGCTGAAGCACTGGTTTGATCTGTATTCCTAGAGCACAGCTGGAGACAAACGGTAGCACCACGTTGGAGAAACAAGCAGCAAGTCCTGAAGCAAGGCAGAAATACAGGAGCAGAAGATAACCATGGAAGGGCAAATAAATCCTGACTCTCTGTGAATGCTCAGATCCACTGCTGTTTGCCACAAGCCCACAGGACTATCTGGTAGAGAGGATGGCTATCAGAGGAATCCCAACTATGCTTTAGTGGCCTTGCTGAAAGGCATCAACTCTTCTCAATGCAGGTTCTCGTCTTGTTTCAAATCATACATTTTACTATGTCTACATTGCCAACAAGGGTGGCTACAGCGCTTGGAAGCGTTTTGAAAAGTTTTACTATCACTATAAAAACTATCTTGCTACTATTTTCCTGCAGTGTATGATCCAGCTGACTGGCTCCCTCCTTCTGGCTTACTGAATTTCTGCTGCTCCTTTCATTGTATCATGAAAAGAATTATCAAAACGAACCTCAGCGTGGCTTTTTTGATCCAGAATCCTCGATTTCATGGTCCTGCTTGGCACAGCCGACTCGTATCCAGTTTTGAAGGGACTTAATGGATGCTCTCTCCCAGCAATCTGCTGCATTAAAAAACAGAAGCAGATAAATATGATAAATATTAAACACGAAGAATAAATTTACATGTAATAAAAGTTGGGTAAGCTTTGTAAAACTCAATTCTATTAGCTCACTTCTGTGAGGTACTTATGGCAAATCAGAGGTTGATCAAGGCCAAACAATTCACATCAAGACGTACAGATCTTCTCAAAATGCAGTTCTCTGAGATCTTAGATTTCTAACAGGGCTGGTGGCATCCTGGCCTGCATCAGAAGGAGTGTGACCAGCAGGACTAAGGAAGAGACTGTCCCTTTGTTCGAGGCACCGGTGATTCAGCGCCTCAAATACTGTGCTTGGTTTTGGGTCCCTCACTACGAGGATGCTGAATTGCCTGAGTGTGTGCAGGAAAGAGCAACAAAACTGGTGAAGGGACTGGAAAACAAGACATATGAGGATGGGCAGAGGGAATTGACGTTGTTTAGTCTGGAGGAGAGGAGGCTGAGGGAAGGCAATGTCACTCCCTACAATGACCTGAAATGAGGGGGCAGCAGGGAAAGTGTTGGTCTCTTTTTCTTTTCTCAAGAGACAAGTGATAGCGTGTGAGGAAATAGCCTCAAGTTGTGCCAGGGTAGGTTTAGATTGGATGTTAGGGAGAATTCCTTCGTTAAGAGGTTGATCAAGCACTGGAAGGAGCCGTCCAAGGCAGTGGTGCAGTATCCACGACTGGAG
>PPHD01031658.1:0-10008 GCA_002909625.1 Bambusicola thoracicus | reverse complement strand
TGCTTTGCAATCACTATAGTCTTGTATGGTTGAATCAGGCAGTGTTTCTTAAGTGTCATGAACCTTGGCCTCAACACAACCTAGAACACTTTCTTCTTCTTTCTCCTTTTGAATCAAATGTATTACAAGCAACTAAGACTTTCGCAAAGCAATCTAGCCTTTTTTTTTTTTTTTCCCAAATGAAGAAACATTTAACACTAAGTTGTTAGCATCTGACATGTCAAGAATGTTAAAACAGAAAACCCTCACCACACTTTCACCAGCAGCTCTAAGAAAAGCTGATAAAAAATCATAGCTGGAGGGATTGGGTGGAGCAGACAGACCCAGCATGACTCTAGCTGATCTAACGGTGGGGCTCCATATCACTAGATGCTTCTGCTGTTCAGCAATGGTTCTGAAAGAATGGGCTTCTTACTGCAGCCTTGAAGGCCTTTACTCTACTGTGAGTTTTCAAGTGTGTTCAACTATTGATGCCTTTGCTTGTTTACATATACTTTTGCAGTTCTGAAGGGCTGTCTTTTCATTTCCAACAGCTGCTTTTCTAGCCAGAAGCTCAAAATGCACTGTAATGATAATAATAATAATAATAATAATGATAATACTACTCTGAAGATGCACCTCAACATATACTTCTCTTTCAGAAACTGAAAAACACTATGAAATTACCTCTCATGTTACGCTTAGTCATCAAAGCCTCCTACCACAACTAGTGCCCTTAAAAGGTGAAAAACAAAAGGGAGTCATTCTGTGGTTCTGGCATTCTTCCTATATCCCTTAAAGATATTATGCTCTTGTTCCCCCTCAGAACATAAAGTGATGATTGCAGGGTTGTAGGTATCTGTTGATCTGAAGGGCACTAGATAGAAACGAATACATTATTTGGCTCAGACTCCTCGCTGAGCACCATTCTCTTTACAGTTGCTGAGTATATCCAACCTTTTTTTCATGCTTTTGAGAGCCTCAACAATCCCTGACTACTCACTTCATGCTAAAAATATTTCCCTTCTTGATCTTCACAAATGCTATGCAGAATAGCTTTGAAGTGATTGTTAAAATAAGTCATCAACAGGACAATAAACTGAGCTTCTCATTTCTTCCCTCCAGAGTCAACCCTCCTGACTGTATTCTTCTTCTGAGGTGCAACTGGTGGCACAAGGACATTACTATTCCTGCCGTCTTCTCTTTCAAAGCGGTAAGACATATTTCATCCAACAAATAAACTTTTCTCCTAGAAAGGCTGATGGAAAGGGTTCCACAAAAACCCTTGTATGTTAAAAGACCCACTCATTAAGTCATCATCTGTTTTTTCTTATTGAATATTGAATAGACATTTAATTGCTGCAACTGCTACTAGCAGGATTTGAAGTTTACCCTGAAGAGACAACCTCCCTCATTTCAGAATAGAGCCTATAGAGTTTCAAAAATATATCTATTAACTCATACATACACTGAGCTGAAATCTGCAAGGAGGACTAAGAATCTCCGAAACAACAAGACATCTCAATTTCTGCAGCTCCCTTTTTAGGGTTTCCTTATTGGTGATGTCCACAGGAAAACTCTATAAGGCTTACGAAATGTGTTTGGGAGATCAGTCACTGGTATTGATGAAGTTCTACTATACTGTAAGATTCTTAAAAAGGCATTTTAACCTTAACTTGACCTAGTTAAATTTACCTTCTTAAAATATATATATAATTCCACAAAACTTTTTTTGAAGTATATTCGAGTCAGAGAGCTATTTTATTTACATTCCATTTTTTAATCCAACCTCTCTGTGGCACTGCAGGCTCAACATAAAACACTCTCAATGTCTCCTGAGTTGTTCAGAATGCCTAAGTAGAAAACAGTTTTCTTTGTCTCTTTATCACAATAACATCTTGAAAAAATTATGACATGTCTATATAGCTTAGCAAAAGAAGTACTTGGTGGGGGTAGCAGGGACTCAATTGTTATTTCCAGCTAATGCTTCCTCTAGATACAATCCCACCATTTTGATAGGAACAATGTTATCCTATCTAGAATAACCTATGGTGCCCACTGCATTACAGCTGAGAAATTAAACTTTTTCTCCTGCTGGAATCTAAACAGATGTGATCTAGGTTGTCTTGGTATTACACATAGAAATAAAACACAGTATTGTACAACAGCCTATTACAGAGATAAAGTGGTGCAATCCTGATAAAGTTACAGAAAGGGAAAAGAAACATTATTTCACTGTGAGAGTGTTTTGTGGATAACAAGCAACAAAGCAACATCTATTTTGTGTACCAATAATTAATGGACAGCACAGGCTGCAGTTTTGTATTTTTCTGTTTTATGTCATCTCTCTAACTGTCCTTTTTCTTTACCATGCAAACAACTCCTTCACAGAAAGGAGTTTCTTTTTTTAATTAAGTTTGGCTTCCAGCATGTGGTTTTCTTTAAAAACCCACACTGTGATCAGCTCAAATAGTAATTTTAAAAAGGTTCTGCAGTTGTGTTAAAGATGGCTACATGGTACAACCCCTCGTCTAACCTGCACCTTGCATAACCCATACACTTAAACGTACTAGGACTTGGAAAGATACTCTTGGACAAGCTATGTTTCCAGAGAAGCATAAGAAAGGAGGCACAGGAAGGGAGGAACCAGGAGCTGTGACAACATAAGAGAAGACAGATCTCTAAGCTAGATTCCTCCTGTTAGACTTGCATTGCTGATGAATCACAGCTGTTTCATTTTTTTTTCCCCTATTCTTAGTTTTAAGAGATAGCACATGGGCTGAAAGTATAACTGTATGGATTTTTGCTGAATGCAACACGCCAGACTGATCTAAGGATACGTTCCAAGAAGATGTTTTAAAACATGTATTTCGAAGTATTATGTCCAAAGTGTTTGTAAACAGTTATAAGTATGTATACTTTTATCTTTTGTTTCACTAGGGCTGGCTTGTGAAATGGATTGAGTGACACAGCTTTATATTTTCAGATCTAAGGATAAATTCACAACTGATGGAAAAAATCCCAAGTGTTTAGGAGTTTAGATTTCAGATGAACGCAAACAAGATAATCAGAAACAAAATAAAACAGGAGTTGAACGTGAAACATGGGAGAAGATGCTCCAGGAGTGAAATGCAAATACAGCCTGCAGGGACCAACCAGGGAGGGTGTCCCTTCTCACACTGACAACCCTGACCCATGCTGAGGGGCTGCCTGATCTTGAGCTCAGTGTAAGACTGCACACTNAGACAGCAATGGCAACCGAAGCATTCCCATCAGAATTAATAACAGCAACAACAGTTTCTGTCTTCTGTGTAGGTTGCTCCAAAAGTACTGTCTCCTGCTTATTTCCATGGAAACTACAACAGATACAAAGAGCACAGTAACACTATTGGACTAAGCAAATCCTCAGGTACTACATGCCATTTTTCCATACAGTCACCACCAGTAGCTATGCATTTTTACCAGTGATAAACAAGAGCCNCGCAGACAGCAATGGCAACCGAAGCATTCCCATCAGAATTAATAACAGCAACAACAGTTTCTGTCTTCTGTGTAGGTTGCTCCAAAAGTACTGTCTCCTGCTTATTTCCATGGAAACTACAACAGATACAAAGAGCACAGTAACACTATTGGACTAAGCAAATCCTCAGGTACTAAATGCCATTTTTCCATACAGTCACCACCAGTAGCTATGCATTTTTACCAGTGATAAACAAGAGCCTGCATGTCACACTCGTAAAATTCTGCACCAGTGGAGGTGACCCACTGTTGCCACTGCTGGAACACATCACCCACTGCCTCCCTGTACTCACATCCACTGTTTGGTCTCCATAAACATTCAGCAAGCATCTATGGGTGCCATTTTTTCTGCGTGGAGGAATTCAGTGCCATGTCTTTGCTTCATGCACACTCCCACATCAGACACCATTTTGTCAGACTGCCCCTCTGCTGCCATCTGTCACACGGCAACAACATGTAATGGAATATTGGCGGGAAGCTTCAACCTTTATTGCCATACCACCAACGTTCGTCTCTGATGTTGTAGGCCAATAGAATAAAACAGGAGGCACTGCTTTACAAAGCAGCCTTTGTACATGCAATTAAAAGAGAGATATGTGAAGATACAAGAAAAAGGCCCTTCACAAACTCAGTGGGCTTTACATACATTTTAATCTCCACTTTAAGACAGATTAAATGAGGCATAGGGTATCCAAGGCTTGTTTTTTAAATAGGGGCACCTGAAACTGAACATTTGTTTCCACATCTGTATTTCAGGGCCATGTGAATTGATATTTCCTAGGAGAGGATGTTCTTGCAATTAAGTCTGTCTGGGACACTGAATATCTGCTTTTTGTTTCTATTTTTCTCACAGACTTTTTGTCTCAGAACGGTATTATTATGAGAAATGCTTCTCTATGCCAAGGTGACAAATGCTACCAAGAAGCTACTGAGAAATATCTACTTATTATAATAGTGAATAATAGTCTATTATTTTTCATGTCAACATTTGGATTTTAGTGACTATTTTAGACACTCAAGTGAAAATATGTCTCTTAGATATTTGTCATGCTTATATATTGGTTGTAATAGAAGCACAGTCTACAACCTTTACACCAGGCCTTAGTCTTAAAAGCTCTACATTTACTTTTCAGTGTTGTTTCTCTTGATCTACAAGTTCAAGATCTGCAAGTTTATGGAAACACAGAAGAGAAGGATAATTATGAGTTCCTGATTTTAAAATAATAGTTATTCAATTAAAGTAATAACAAAAAACAAACAATAACTTAGCTAGTATATCTTGGTATTTATGTATTCAGAAAGAATATGATGGGTATGCAATTTTATTCTTCTTTTGGTGAAGCTGTCAAAATGGACAAAAATATATAACTATATTCATTTTATCCCCAGGCAGCTCTAACTGCAAAATGAAAAAGAAATTACGTATGGTAATAAGTATCAAAGAAATGCTACCATAAAAAACTACCTATTTATATTAAAATTCTTTTTTTGATCTGGAAAGGAAGTAATAGAAAACCCAGCAAAAACAGTTTAAAAACTTATGCAAGACTTGAAAATACCTGTCACGTAAGCTCTGATACATCTATTACTAGAGGTCGGCAGTGAAAAAGAAAACAGATTCCCAGAAGCCCCAGAGAAAAATGTTCTTGAAACAGCAAGGTCACACAGTGGTGTGTGCTCGGAAAACACTGAGGTCTATCACATCAAAGAGTGACAATGTGTGCACTGTTCAAACCGGAAAGAGGGTGCTGGCTATTGGTAAGCGTCAGCATCAGGGTACTAAACTTTTCCCATCCAGATACTTGGCAGCATTCTCCTTTGTCCATGCGCATTAAAGCCAAATCCAACTCCTTCTTTAGCTTGGCTGGTTTATCTTTATCTTTATGGGAGGTTGCATAATTTTAGGGGCAACCCTATTTTCCAAACAAAGTAAAGAAGTGTATCATGAAACAAAACAAATTAAAAACAAAGAAAAAAAAGGATAGAAATCTGCTGTACCTATGTTACCATTTAAGTCTTATTGAAATCTCCATGCCAATTCACCTGTTCAGAGTGAATTAAGTGGAACACCTCAGCAAAATCATGAGAAAGCAATTCTTTAATTTAGAAGGGGGAAACAGAAAATCTGAGAAGTATTTCTTGATGATTCATAATAGTGTAGTGTAAGCATAAATGGACTTAATCTTTGTGTACTTAATCTAAGGCTGGGTGCAGCTTCCCTCACTGGAAATTACTGAGCTGCTGTGAAGGGATCAGCATGGCCTCAGCTTGCTGTCTCATGGTTCTGCTCCTCCTGTGTTCAGATGCACATATCCACATTTACGGTGCAAACTCCTCAGCATTGTGATGAAAGACTGAGGTTCCTGGTTTACAACTCATCTCTGCATCAAATGAACAGAAACTACATAGAAGGTTTTGACTCAGTTACTTTTTATAGAATACATGAAATGTAAAAACACCTACAGATATTTGATTGGAATAAACACTTTCTGTGCAATGATGCTTACTGTTGCATCCTCTTTAAAAGTTTTGATGCAATTGTCAGGACTTTTCCAGCCTCAGTAGGTCCCAAAGCAAACAATCTCTATTTCCAGTGAGGAAAATGGCCAGAGATGTAGAACTATCTTCACACTTTTATAACCTTTCACTTTTCCGGGGCACAGACTCTTGATCCACTTTGACAGGTTAATATACATCACTTATAGCCCACAGCACCCCTGCTAAGCCAACTGTCGTGCACAGAAGCCAACCAATTGCTCTGAATCAATCCTTCTGAGAGATAGGACATATGAAAGCAAAATCTTTTTGTTGATCAGCCCCTTAATGATCATTTATGGTTTAATATGGCAATTAAATATTCCTATTCATCTTTTTTTCAGTATTAGATATTTTTCCTACTTCTACTGGTACCTGATTCATATTAATATTACCACCACTATTGCGTATTGAACTGCCTTATTTTGATGATTCCTGCATTAAGCAGTTTTTTTTTCTTCAGTTCTCTTAGACAACCATTAATAACATAAAATAAAGTAACTCTGCTATAGACGTATGTAAAACTAGACCTGAATATATTGACATCTGTAGTAGGTGGTTGGCATTCATTTTAGCATGGCAGTGTATAAAGCATGACACTGTTTTATTATCCTAAGTCATAAAGAAGATTAATGCACTGTATCCCTTTATATAATCACACAGAAAATAGGATCTTAATCCCACTTTTTTCGTGGTGCAAGATTATGTTCTCACTTATCAGTGCTTCTATTCTAATTCTTCCACATTTGGTGGATTGCTCTCAGTATCAGTACTGTACTGTTTACTTAAGATTCTCTCCCATAGAAAAGCCATTCATTCAATGTTCTTTTATTATACAAAATGTAATATACCTTCCTCTCACTTTCACCACCATGCGAATCTTTTCTCCAAGCTCTTTCTCAGCTTGTCTTCTTCTGAGCCTTCATTAAATCCTTATTGTAGTCTTTCTCCTTCCTGCTGCCATGTTTCTCATTCTCCTCCAGAACCCCCTTCTTGTCTCTGGCTTTTTATAGCTTGTGTTTAAAACTGAATTTCCACTTTTGGCTTCTTTTTGCCTGGTGGGACCTCTTCAAAACTAATGTCCTTCCTTTGCTCTCTAGAAAAACTCTAGTTACACCTTTAGCCTGTGCAATCTCTGGAGCAACCTCCTCACCTTTTTAAACTTTTTTGGTAATAGCTGAAAGGACTTTGTCTTTAACCCCATTTTCTTCTCTATAATCTGTTTTTGGGGTGATTAAATCCGTAGATTGGTCAATTCATAGATCTTCTCTGCTGTATACTTGTCTCTGCCAACCATACTACATTTCTGATACAATTCTGATGTTTGCTTATGGTTTTGTAGTCTTGTCATAAAATTAAATACAATTTATACTTAAATTAGAACATGTTATTTTTCTGCCTTACCATATATTTTCACTAATGCGGGCAAGAGAACTATCCTTAGATGCATAACTTGATATCATTCATTTTTACATCTTTCATTTCTTTGTGATGCTTTGAAGTGTTTTTCTTATCCATACACATATTTGGAGATGTTTGAAGAGAGCTGTGTTGGCATGTGTTCTGATAAATTAAAATATCCTTTTTTTTTTTTTTTTTTTTTTTCTGCTTCTATTCAGATTGTTGCTGCATAGATCATTCACCTAACCAGTACCTTTAAGTGTGTCACTCTGCCTCTGCATCCTCCTTTACCTCTTTATTTTTTACCTTGCTTAGCAAAAACTTCTTGTCATCTCTTTCAAAACCTTTCACAGACTATTCTTTCTTTACATACCAGTTGTCCTTCACCAATGCAGAACTCTGGCTCTCATTCCTACCCGTGCATTGTGATAATGTCAGCCTCAATCATCCAGTCGTCTTATTGCTTTCTATCTTAGTGCCCTTCCAGCTCACAAAAGCTCCCTATAAATAGCCGCAAGGAATTTCTTTCTCCAGTTTCAAATCACTGACAGTAAAGCATCTGTTTTCTTTAGTGTCTGCTTAGCAAAAATAGTACAGAATAATTAGGACACTCATCTACTGAGACTCCTGCTTCTTGTTCTCTCATAGTTTTTCCCATGTATCCTCACCCCTCCATCTCAAGCTGTTGTCTTGTGTCTTATTCTTTTTGTTTTGCTTTGTTACCATCTTTCTCATTCTTGGAGTGGAATTTTTTCTTTGGCTAATACACATGAATTGGATGGCAAAAAACAACTGCATGTGCCTGAGTACAGGTGTAAGTTGGTATACATAAAATCAGAGGAAGAGCAGAAATAGATGAATGAAATTAACAGTTTCAAACTCAGTATGTATACTTATATTTGTACTATTATTGTTTCACATTTAAAACTAATTTCAAAATAACTCAAAACTATAACTGTTCCAGAAATATTTAACTTTATTAAAAAATATAAATAAAAACCCAACAAACCAACCAAAACATACCATTCCCTGTTCTCTTCCCCATCCTGCCAAAGACTGAAAGTGAATATTAGCAGCTAGCCAATAGGGATTTATTCCAGTAGTACTGCCTTGGCAATTGCCTGTCAGTATCATTAGGAAGCCTATAGGAATCACTGTTTAAAATCTATAGCTGTATACTTAGAAAAATCAAAAGCTTTCCAAAGCACATTGACACACTCTGGTTCTTTGCCCTAAATGACTGTGACAAGATGCCTAGGATACTTTCTGATCAAACAACAGAACAGAAAGCACACAGCTCTATAATTAGGTCTAAATCCTTTGACTGAATGAAAAGCTGTTGTGGAGACTGAAAGTGGAGTTTGGAAATCCACATCCCTACATTGTCAGTGCTACACATTATAACCAAGAACATTAGGGAGTCTATTATACAGAGGCAACCACACGCCCACACAATAAAAGCTGTGTGCTCATGTTGTCTTTCCTTTGTAAAGCTTCCTGGACAAAAATAATAATAATAAAAACATATAGAGCAATTTTGAGACAGGATTTCAAAGACTGCAAAATCATTATCTGACACAAGGAGAACTATCATATGGAAAATGACTACCTTTGGTATTACCTTGACTGCTTGGAAAGCTTTATAGAAAAATGGGAAACATTTTTTCCTTATTACAAGCTTTCAAAAAATTTCTGTATGTGCAGTATCGTTGTACTAGTAAATGCAGCACTTAGCTCCACGGTGCGCCAGACACTGCGATGCCCAGGTGATAAACACCATCAGCCATCCCCAGGAAGTCCTGTGAGCCCGACTGACTGTCAGGAACTTCTGACAGTGTCTTCAGAATTTTGAAATGTCCTTTCATTTTCATCATCTTTTTGAGAAAGGAAGACTGAAACATTAATAAGTAAAAAGAGATGGAAAACAACTTTTCAGTACTAAAGCACTAGTCAGTGAGACATTACCTAGCCATGCTTCCTACTGCATTTCAGATCCTGGCATGTTACCAAGTATTCTCCTGTATTTGATTTAAATCATATTGACAAGATTTAATGACAGGAAACATGTGGAATAGGACTGTTTTGGCTCCACATTTTAAGTGAGGGCTTTGCCCCTCTCTAATTCAAGTTGCAGTTTCTCAGTAAGTTGTCCTTACAAAGCACTGTGACAAGCCATACTGCCATTTCAGTTCCGGCCACAAAGACCGAATGAATACCAGAAAGAAAAAGGGAGAAGAACAAAACATCAGACTTGTTAGAGTTCTGCAAACTCTTTTTTCTTTTTTGTGGTATGAGACTATACAATATTTGTTTACATCACATAACCTTTGAAAAATTATTTACAGTCCAGCCTTCTCTTTTACCTTTAGGGCAGAAGCTACTGAGAAGGTAGAATGTTAGCCTTGTTCTGTGAAGAAAGCAAAATTACATAAATGATGAGTCACAGATAAACTTCCAAATTTAGGGTCTTAAACCACTTGCTATTTTAGTAGAATCATAGAATCATAGAATCGCTAAGGTTGGAAAAGACCCACAGGATTATCCAGTCTAACCATTCGCCCATCACCAATGGTT
>PPHD01031657.1:0-10009 GCA_002909625.1 Bambusicola thoracicus | reverse complement strand
TCAGTGCAGAAAAATCCATTTAACTGAGGAACAATATGGATTTTAACCAGTAAAACTGTAAGCCCTGATCAGATAATTCACATGAAGACACATCTCATTGTGAACTAGGTACACTTTTACTTCCCCATTAAAACTGAAAGCTATGCTATGCTAAATCTAAGATGGCTTAACCAGCCTGCCATAGGATCAAGCCCTGTAAAAAAGAGTGAAGCTGTGTTGCCTATGCAATGAAATGGGAGAATTAAATAACTAAGGTCATCTCAGGTACTGAATAAGCCAGAGAATGTACTTACACTTGCAGAATGGAAATCCATAGTAGCCAGTTTGGCATCTGTTGCACTGACGCCCAATGACATTAGGTCTGCAAATACACTGTCCTCCCAGAGGGTTGCACGTGGGGCTCATGGAACCTTCACTATGGCAATTACATGGCACTGCTCCATTGTTGTAGAAAGCCACAAGTGATCTTGCAGAATCCTTACAAAAAGCTGATGATCTTTCTGGGCTGTTTAAATTGAAATATAAATTTTGTCAGTACTGCCACTTGGAAATTGTTATGAGAATACTTTGCAGTGGTTCTGTAAATTATGGTTCTATCTTTCAAACAATTATTTGAAACAAGGATGGCATGCAAGGACATACTTACATTAATTATATTAGAAGTAAATGGTTTTGATCGTTAGGTAGATAAGTAAGTAAGAGCAGGTAAGAGATTTTTTTTTAAGAATGTATATTAGTCATATTAGTTCTGCAGGCCAAGCAAAATACCAAAGATGGAAATACCAAATACAGAAAGATGACATAGATTTTCCTCTTTCATCCTGTGAGCAATAAAGCTACCTTTACATTTCATTTACAACAGAAAGTCATGGAAAAATGACTCATGCAATATTAATGGGCAAGCATAAGCCATGAAAAGCATTTTAACATAGCACAGGGATGAAGTTTTTATTCATTTTTCTTTAATATGAAGTGAAAACAATATTAAATACCAGCTTGCTGTCAAATTCCCAATATTTAGGAAGTGATGCTTACTCAATATGAAAACTGTTCCCTCCACATTGGGTGATAAAATCAAACGACTTGTCCACAGTCTTTTTGTCAAGAATTTTGTAACTGTAGCTGTCTGCTGGAACAACTAAGACACTTTCCTTAAAACAGAAAAAGCTAAATTGTACATTTCAGGAAAGAAACAAAACAAACAAGCTGAGGCTTTTCTACCTTTTAATGTTACTTCTTTCTGAGTACTGGATTTTCCCCCCAAAATATAACATTTTAACAAAAAGGTAGGAAAACATGGAAGATATATCACCACCCTCCTCCTCTAATTTACTCTAAAAGCAGCATACAATAAAAGCAGTGTATGATATCTTAAAAACAAAAGCAGTGTACAAGATTCTAACAATGTGAAACGCTACATTAAAAATCAAATTCTTTCTTCTTAGCTTTCATCTTTGTACCTATCTCTAAATGGCTGGTAAAGTTGGAAGAGTATTTTCAAGTACACTTACGTAATAAACTCACCAAAACCAGCATTCTTCTGTCAGGTATCATTATTGTAACAGAGACTTCAGGTTCAGAAATGTCAAGCTCAATTTGGTTTTCTGCAATCACCTGATCCCGACAGCCAGAAGAATGAGGGCAGAATGAAGCACTGAAGGAACCTAGAAGAAGTGTAATGCCAAACAATGACCAGTGTGCCAAAACACTGAGAAGAGAAAGGTGTTAGATTAAATTTGGATGCCTACCTGACCACACGTGTCCTGCATTCACATGCACGTGCACAGGGAATGTTGGATGTGCTGGCTGATAAAAATGTACCACAAATACATATTTGCCCAAGTGGGGCACTCTGCCAGTCACGGTTACCTGGTTCTGCAGAAACAAGAACAGCTCAAGTAGTACATTTCTTTTGTGAAATATTCTTGTTTTTATGAACTTTGCTACGTATCTCCTAGCTGCAACAGTAGAGAGGGGACTTGGCATTTTTCAGGAAGTTAACAATAACTTCAGAGGTTACAGCATTACATCCGCATGCTCCTACTTGTTAACATGTCAAGCACATATAATGCAATTCCATAGTCTCCAAGACTGATATAGGTTTAGAAAGAAACTCGCGCATTTGTTTCTCTTTCGGTATATTATCTTTGTGGCTTATTCAGTCTGCAATATTATTTTGATCACTTCATTTAATATTTATTTTCTTAGAATGCTTCACCTATAGAAATTTTCTAAGAACATCATTTGTGACTCCAGAAACAGTAGTTTCAAAATATGAGCTACCTGTAATGAAGTCAAGGTGAGTCCATCAACTGAGCCAGAAGATAAAAGGGCACTCAGTGGATGATGAAGTATATTTCTTTGTACTTCAGAGATTTTCCCATCCCCGAATGCATCCAAAACCAAAGCTGCTGGTGGAGTTTCATACACTGAGGGAATGCATGTTACACTAAAAACAGAATAATATTAATTACTCTTGGGCTTGGGAACACTCCTTAGGCGCCATGAAAGAAAATGCAGTCAAATACCAGAAGTTAACATGGCAGAATACAATTAAGAGTGCAGTAGTAACCACTGTTACTCTTTGGAATTTTATGGACATGGTCAGAAAGTAAATGAAAACAATAGGTACAGCTCTAACTTACAAAGGGGAAAATGTATGTGGACTGATTTTATTCACTCACAATTTCCATAAACTAAATACTTATCAATAAAGAGTCTGCTAAGGAAACAAAGAGTGTTAGAAACACAATTAAAAAAAATGTTATACAGTGCTGTTAGTTGCCTTCAGCAGAGTCTGTGCTAATACTGAGTTCTCAGCCCTACAAATATTTACGTAAATACAACCTTTAAAAATGCAAGTTTTCCCACCAAAGCAGGTGGGACTACTTATGTACTTAGAAGTTAAGTATGTACTCAAAATATTTGTAGAACCGAAGCCAAAATAAATAACAGTGCTCCTTGAAAGCATCCCAATTCATCCACTGTTGTGTTTAACCAATTTTTTACTTGGTATATCTAATTCTTAAGAATTTGATTGAGATAAATGTTTTCCAAGACTTCAGGAGGAAACGTTATTTGAGGGTTTCATGTTGGTGTTTGTTCACTTCTTGCAGGTACTCAGAAGACAATGATTACTCTTTGCTCAGGAAAGGAATGGCAATTTTGTTCCAGGACCAAGACTGAGATCTATTTGCCAGGCTTGTGTGGGAAACCACGTGCAACATCTGCTTCTAATACTATTAAACTGAGCCAAGATTCTGAATCTTTCAACTTGGTGAACACTAAATACTTTGAGGAAATCAAAAATTATGCCAAGTACTGGTCTTAAAAATAAAACAGAAATATATAGCAAAACATGCAAATATAGAAAGAGATTAAAAACAACCAAGTAAAAGTTAAACATATCTACATTAGCTTTATTTTAAATCGTGTTTTACATCCAGCTTTTTTCCCCATTTTACTTGGAATATATATACCTAGGAATGCAAAATTCCTATCATGCAAGAACAAGTACCTTCCATATTAGAATGCTACTATTCTCATTTGTAAGACTGAGCAGAAGCACTAAAGCTGAAATTCAAAGCTATGCAGGCTGGCAAGCCAAGTACAGTCACATACTTTTATCCAATTTGCTATCCAGATTTTCTATTTTCTGTTTTCTCTTTCTGTTTTTTATTTCAATTCAGCCATTACATTAGGAGCTACCAACTGGAAAACTAGCAAACCTAGCCACCTAGTCACTTTCTGCCTCTGAAAACTGGTTTTCACTTTTACTTTGAGGCTCTCCCCATTGTCAGATCAGTCAGAAAAAAGGCTTAAGACTCAAATCACAAGGGACATCCAGGCAAGACAGGGCCACAGTCAGGTGGAGAACGGAACGGCTTGTTTGTGAAGCGGAGGTCTACCTGTTCAACATTTTGGGGCTGCCAAGTTTTGCTGGTGTACCTGTGGATTTGAGGTACCTGGAAGGGCAGTCGTATCCTCAACAAACTAGCAATTAAAGCCATTTTGAAACAAGTGAAACCATAACGTGCAAAATGAAACTCCATAAAGAACAAGCCTGATAATTGAAGACTTGCCACAGAAGCAGCAATGTTTTTTGAACCTGGACACCTACCACACTGGACAGCATGTGAAATACTTTTGTTTTCTGGTGCATTAGCACTCAGTAGTTCAAACAGGCAAGGAAAAGGCCAGAATTAACAGCATTTCAAATTTTTATTAATTCTGCCTTGTAAAAGTGGCTTATGAACCATCTTTTAGTCACTGAACTATTCCATTCATTAGAAAGCATTGAATTCCATTTGGTCCCCCTTTCACGATACCTTTCAGAAAACAGAAAGGATAAAAAAACTAATTACGTTACCTTCTGTCATGGGTGCTCCTATAAACAGCTAAGCAGTGCACTTTAGGATTCACGTATTCTAATGAAAATTCTTCAGCTGATATAATACAAACCTTGTGCTGAAAAATAAGCACAATTTGTAATTGTAAATAACAGGTATTTCCTATATATCAGGAGAATACTCAAACCAATCTTGAAGGAAATTGTTCAGAAAAATAATGCTGTATTTTAGAAATAAAAATAAAAATACTCTTATTATAAAACCTCCACACTTAGATATGTAGCCCGATAGTATCAACAGCTTCTGGATACGGATCACTTTAGCACAGCAATTGCTACAGGGCGTTAGTATATAGTTTAAATGGTATTTGTTCACACTGAACACTGCCCCCAGAAAGGATTAATAACTGATATAATGCTTTCTTCATAACATATCTATGGAACTACTTGTGGGTTTATAACTTAATCCTAACTCTAGACTTCAACCAACTGTCTTCATGTTTCTGAAATGGTAAACAGCAACAATTTAGAAAAAAAATCAGTGTCCAGAAAGACGTATTACTGGTGTGGGCCAAAAGATGGCAGTGAAGGCTTTTTATTCAAAGCATTTCAAAGCTCTGTCATTTCTAAAATGAATTCATTTATTATCTGAAACTTCTATGAGACTCAGGAAACTCTCACATAGGCTTTGAGGATTAGAAAGAGAAAGAAAAAAGAAAAAACTACCAGAAGTTTTTAATTTAAACGTTGTATATAGAAAACAGAAGGGTACTGAAATAAAGCCTCTCTGAAATAAGAGAGGGGGAAATACTCTTGGTGATACTGAAGATAAACAGGAATTTGCCTTTCTTGTCAGACTCTGTATTCTCTGAGTATATATAAACCAACGTCTTCAAGCATCTAAATTACATGCTTTCACAGAACACACGAACATAAGAAGAATCATAGAATCATATGCATACCTGTCTGGGGAATAAGGATTACAAAAGGGAAAAGTAAATGGAAACTTACCAGAAGGAAATTAATTGATGATGCCTTAAGATGAATCTTTGTATCTGCTAAAAGGTCATAAGCTGCAATGCGATTCCTATCATCAACAACAACACTACGACAAAGGAAACTGAGAACAAAAGCAGGATTAAAAATGAGACTTCTGGCAAGGCCACGCTGTTTATTCTATTGCCTAACTCAGCTGCCTAGCTAGCCACCACTGGTGCCCAGTCATTCTGCTGGATTGTAAGCAACAATGATGTCTGGCCACTGGTAAACATGCAGCATTCTCACTGGTGTGACAAAGGAAGCACCACCTATAAAACGTTCCTTGCCCTTTTTAGGTTGATCTACACAGTGTTCAAACCTCCACACTTCAGCTCTGATGCTGAGCTTTAAGGAGAATGTGAACATACATACATGCTGTCTGCAGATGTTCTCCAAGCTGTTTTACATGGCATTTAATTAACGTCCAGTACCTAGTCTGTGCTCCTCAAGGTGCCAGAATACACCAGCTGCTGCTTTCCTATCACTACATGTTGTTGATGGTGTGGATCAGCAGCTATCATCCACTCAATGATACCTGCGCAATTCTTGATTTTAGGAACTATCTGTCCACTGAGATACTCCTCTGTGCAAGTGAAAAATTGCTTGTCTGTGTCTCTTAGACTACCTTCAATTAGCTCTACATCTATGGTAATGACAGACATATACTAAGAAAAAGAATCTTGCTAAAGGCTTGGAGCCCTGCCTTGTTGAGGGAGCATGACTCCTACAGCCTTCCAGAAGTGGAAACAGTTCCCTGTGAGCAAGACCTGACACACTTTATTCACGATTTTTCAAGTTTCTCCGATGTGCATGTACTTCACCATTGTGGTTCAACTGTTTCACTTTTTTTTAACAGAAAGGACATGCATCTTTCTGCTCAGGAAAGATGACACAGCAATTTACTTGCCATGTGACTGTTAGCTTAAATGTAGAATGGCAGCAGAACGGATTTACTACATTGCTAAATTTAAGTAGCTAAGGTTTACTTTGTTGGTTTTTTTCCCCATGACATATCTCTTAGTGTATCAGATAAACCAACAAGATCAAAATAAGCCCATAAGAGGTGTTTGATATAAAAGCAATAAAATTGAAGCTTTATAAAAAAGTGTTTTGGGGCTCAAAGTATTACATAACAGGCTGAAAAGAAGAGTTTTGCCTAGCAATAACCTCGCAAGGTCACTGCCTCAACACAGCTCTGCTCTGTATCACATATATGCTGATGAATACAATTTTTTCCTACTGGGCAGTTTTATCCTAAATAACCTTAAGCCTCCAATCTGTCCAACACTTGGCTCACAAGAAAAACTGATGCATGGCAGCAGTCTCCTCATGCTCCCAGGGGCACAAACACCTGCAGGGTCACATTTGAGTCATATTCTGAATTGCTCAAGTGTTAAAGACAACCTCACCCAGAACAGGCAAAATTCTTAAACACCTCCAGTAATTTCAGCAGTCAATGAGGATAAATCAGCATATGGCTTCCAACCTTGCCTACAGCCCAACAGTCAAGGATGGCTACACTCAGAAACTCAGAGAAAAATTCATACATCTACTTCAACAAATCTTGTTACAACAGTGGGAACACCCTTGTAAAACTGACTGCTACTTTTCTTTATAGGCCAAACCCTCAGACTGCTTTTAGCTAAACAAGTATAAATACTGCAGACATCTGTTGCCAACAGAGCTGCTGGATACTCTGCTACTGGCCTCCAAGATTCATAATTTATAAGGATTTAAGTGTATATAAAAAATCCCTTTGTACAGAAAAAAGTTCACTGAAGCAGCAGCAATATTTAATTTGCTGACTGCACTGACTTAAAAATATATACAATACCCAGACAATCATGTATTTGCTTTTCAGTCAATCTAATATTTGAACAACTTATATAGTACAATGGATTCAAAAATATAAAAGGTATAATTATATACTGAATGGTTGCTTAACCATTTAGTATTTACCTTAGAAATTCTCACCTGTATTTGCAACTGTATATTCTCACTCTACCTTCTGTGACAGGTCCAGGGCTATTTACTGTTACCTCAGCAGTGTATAACTGGTCATCTTCATTGGTGTATTCAAAAACGAGAACATAGCGACCAACATGAGGAACATTTATGGTCATCTGTAAATTGACCTAGGTCAAGCAACATTGGAAAAAAAAAGTCTTTAGATTTTTCATTCTTTTTCTTGCAGGAAGCTCCCTTTGCCTGACCAGCAAGCTAACCAGTCAGCATTAGTCTAGAGCCAACCCTGTACCGTCACAGCAAAGAACAATCCAACAGAATAGAAGCAGTGCTTATAAATTACCACTTTGTCTACTAATAAGAGTCAACCAAATTCAGGAAACAGCTGCCATTTAACAGTGCTGGGAAGATAACAGATAGCAGATCTGTAAGATAAGCTGAGACTTATTATTTCTATTATCAACAGTAGAATTTACCAGTGAGGAAACTCTAATGATGCTAATAAATTGCCATCCTCATCTCTAGCTTATCTTTAAAAGCAAATAAAAGTGGACTCTAATTCTTTGCTAAATAAATATTTCCATGAACATAACTCCTACTTCTGAAGTGCCATATACTGATTCCCTATGGAGACTGAAAGAATCTTCTCCACATAGCCATTGCAACTTCCTGAAAAAACTATTTTTTCTTTTAGTTCACCTCTGCAAGTTGCTTAAAGTACTATTTTACAGAAAATAATCCAAAGTAGTTGAATGGAAAGTGCTGTGGTTACAGTTTTTTGTTGCACCAGGCTATATAATTCAAATGTAAGATGTTTTTCTCAATGTCCTGAGGCTATGAACATTTAAGCAAGCAAATAATTCTGTCAACAGCCATTCTGACTTCACTGAAATTACCAGTAGTTGCACACACGCATCAGTGACAAAGCACCAGGGCCTGTGGCATGTAAGTATCCTTGTTGTACTCGGTATTTTTAAAAGCAGCTGCCACAGTAATAGAGGACATCATCATCATCATTCTACATGTAATTACCACACAATAAAATATCTTCTTTCTTTCTTTTTTGTAAACCAAACATGTTTCTAGTTTAATTTTCATTTTCATAAAACATGTTTCTCTTTCAATGGACCTACAGCAGCGACATAATTTCTTCTGCCTGCTTTTTAAATGAAGCAAAAATTTTACAGAAGGATAGCTATTTAAGGGAAAAAAAAAAGACTGTCACTGCTGACAAATCCTTTTGCCATTTCTGCTATAATTAAGCAGTATGCTGTACAACGCAGTATGCCTGAAACATAGAGATTTTTATTTAATAACACAGTTTTGTCAGAGTGAAACATCCGCTCCAGTCACAGTTATAGATCTGCCTATATTAATCTTTTAAAACAGATCTATATAAAATGTAGAACTTAGCACAGAGGTTTTCTGGGGGATGAGTTCAAGATCTGCAAATCCTAAGCCACGAATCTGCAATTGTTTTAGTCCAGTAGGTTTATAGTTAATAGTGTAGATGGGACTGCAATTAGCATGCAGGAATCTAACCTCTCTTCCACTGATATGTGACATCACTGGTTGATCAGGAGATGGCTGTCGGACAGGTATTCCGTGTTTTACACCGTGCCTGAAATACACTGCCTCTGAAGCAAGGACACAGGAAAATTTGCCCAATGGCAAATGCTGATAGAGCAAGCAGCTTATGCAAAACAAAAAACAAAACACATCATTATTATTGCTTTCAGTTGCAGCGGGATAATAACAATATAATCCAATGCAATGGTTTACTTTGCAGCATATATACTGACTTCTCTGTTGAAACATGTCCTGAATAGGTGCAAGGCTCTGTAACTTGGATCTGCAAGATGGATGCTTCATAATAATCTCTAGGTAACAGCACCATGTAATCCTAAAAACAAAGAATACAACAAATGCAAGACCATGAATTAAAATACAGAAGGAAGATCTCCAGGCTTTCACAATGTAGCAATACATAAAACCAACTACAGAAACAAATTTTATGGATAATATCTATCTGTAAGACACATGCTTTTGTTGTTACATGTCTAATGTTAACTCTCTTTGTATCTTCACAGAGATGGGAGAAAGGCACTGCTCTGTGAGCAGGGAAACTCTGCAGCCACTATTCCATCATGTGCTGTACAAGATGGTGTTCATAAAAGAGCTTCCTCACCGTGTCTGTAACTTACAGGACACATCAAGTCCAGAGCCTTGGAATCTACAAGTCCCTCTTACTTAAGAGTTAGCTCTGAAACACGTATCTTCTAACTCAAGGTTGATCTTGGTTTACAAGCCCAACGATCCAGTTGCTAGAGTGGAAAAGAAAGCTAGTTTGTCTGTGCTACACCATCACTGCTTGGTAACACACAGCTGGCTCTGCACAGTTTTCACCCACGTATGCAGTTCATATGCATAAAGCTCAATTGTGTTTGACTCTGCAAGTGAGATTCACATACCCCAGATGACTTTATAAAAATACTGCACACAATCTATTAAAATGTACTTCGTGTGTTGTTAAGACATGCTGGCATGTTTTTGCTCTGCGTTTCCAATAAAAACATATTTAAGCTAATTTATAAAAACTTTTTTTTTTGTGAAAACATACTGGACTAAGATCATTAACAAATTCCTTTTCAAAGGTGT
>PPHD01031656.1:0-10009 GCA_002909625.1 Bambusicola thoracicus | reverse complement strand
CACAACAAAATAAAATACTAGATGACACAGAACCACTGATGTTAATACATGCAAGCCCATTGGAAAATTTAAACTAAAAACACACTTAAGCTCTGTTTCCTGGATAAGACAAAAAACAAAACATTTCTGAGAACTCATCATAATATTCCAATTAGTTTGGGAAAATCATTACAATATGTCCCGCCTCTGCACTCATGCATGCTGCTCTCTGGTGGTCATGGGCAGGGGTCCTCTCTGAGCCTTCCTCAAGAAGGGTACTTCTAGGGTACTTTTCACCTTAATAAATCACTAAATACAGACCCAGTTCTAAGCAGCTAGGTTCCTGTTCCTTGTTTCAAAATGTCTGTGCAACCGGACTCCTGCCATTGTTAAGTGGGCCTGTCTTGCAAGACATGAACATGTGTGCTAACAACATTAGTGGACAGGAAGTACATTTCAAACTAAAAATACATGATGAACATACAGCAACATAAGTATGCATAGTTACATTATTATTAGATTTTTTTAACTGAAGGTAAAGTAACATACAAGTCTTACACATTATTTGTAAGCTTTCTTTTCTGGGAGAGTATATAAAATATAGATTCATCCTGGATTTAATAAACCTAATACAACCAAATTTAGGCCTACTTCAACTAAAGCAGGTTAGAAATTGATAGTGATGTCACAACATATTATTTAATTAGCATATGAATAATGATCAAACAAAACTAATTGTGTCACTGTGCTGGCTAACAATGGTTTAAAATATACAGAAGTATGTAAAAGTCAATTAATATCAAACACCATATCACTTGAATCTTCAAAGACAAGAAGAATCAGGAAAGAAAATCTGTTGATTTTAGTTATACAGTGTATAGACAAATGTAGTACTAGACTGACTTTTAACATTTTCTTTATTATCTCTAAGTTTACAATTTTGTCTAACAGACAACATCGATGAAAAACCTTCCCTTGCTTAACACTTACTCCACTACAATTGCAACAAGTAATTTGTAAATTTTAAGGGCCAGTAAAACATGGAATATACTGAAATTTTTCATTTAGGATTTGAACCATAAAGCATGAAGTAAAACAAAGCCACAGCACTGTTATGCTGGATTCATTAGCTTCCTAGAGTACTTGTCCATAGCTGTCCACCAAACTAACCTAGTTACAAACACTTTGTGATTTCTGGAGACAAAAGAAGGAGGAGAAAATGGGAATACAAACAAAATTAGAAATTATATTCATCTAGCTGATTCTCGGCAAGAGAAGCTGAGAGAATTCACAGCTAGCAATTGGAACATTGTAGAAATGCTACAACTTAACCAACATTGGAATTACTCAGTATCAGCCATTCAGCAACAAAAAAATATGGCAACAACAGTATCTAACTCAACAGCAACATGACTGCATGAGAAGTGTCACTACTTAATAGAGAACCACTCAGCTTTCCAAATAAGAGATTAATTAAAATACCACTATCCAAAAACAAACCAACCAACCAAAAAAATTCCACCATGAAAAAGACTCATCCAAGACTATACTAGCAAGGTTAATTAGCTACTCTCTGATAGATCCTACTCTGAGCTACAAAGGATAAATGACTACCTAATTAATTAAATTCTTGATCAGCGTTAAAAAAAAAATCCTTCACCAATTCCAAGACAAAAAGAAAAAAAAAAAAAAAAAAAATGCTCCTTTTTCTTCTACTCCTCCTACATAAGAGATATTTCATATGTTATCCAGACCAAGAAAAACAAGAATCCTGGCAGGACCAAAGACGTCTAGCCATGGGGAACCCTTTAATGAATTGTTAGATCATCAAAACCACCCTTAAAACCATCCTTTCATAATGTAAGAAGCAAATTTTCTGCAAAACAACCAATTTCTCCTGAAAAATTACACAATATAACCCCTCATTCTTCCCTTCAGAGTAGCAAGAATGCATTCAGTCTTTGCGCAAGCCCATTGGGGTGCCTCATGGCTTACCAGAAGAACTTATAAGAGTAAAATGGAATTTTTAGAATCTGCTAAACACAGAAATATCTTTAAGAAGAAAAAAAGAAAAAAAAAGAAAAAAAAATTAATAACCAACATTGAGATGATCCCAAAATATACTTTCCCTAGGAAATGAACTGAAGAAGAAATTTAAAATAACTGCAACACCAAGACTTAGACAAACCCATGGGATACAAATATTTTCACCAACTTTCACCATTGGAAGCCAAATTCCACTATGAACTGAGTAAGCATTATACACCTATTAACCTAATTGTGAAATACGCCTACACAAGCAAAATTTTCCTAGACAGTGAGTTGTCAAAGTGTCAACTTAGAAATTCTGATAAACAGAAACTCACAAAGACATTTTACTCTATAGAATAGCCACCATCCAAACTCAGTCCCAAACAAACTTAAAACAGGTGCTCCCAACATTTCTTCCGAAAAACAGCACCAATGAGAACCACCAGAACGGATTTTGATTCAAGGAAGACATTTTTCTCAGAGTGCTTTTAAAAAAAAAAAATTCAAATAAAATTAAATAATTCTCTTTAATGCAAAAAGAAGGAAAGAAGGAAGGGAGGGAGGAAGGGAGGAAGGGAGGGAGAAAAAGAGAATTTAAGTAATCCCAGCATTAGGAAGAGATTTTTATAATAAATCATCAACCAATTATGATCTATATTGGCAGGAATAAATTATATTCGAACAATGCCTCTTAAACTTCAAATATTCCCACGCTTAACTAAATGCATAATTAGATGCAAATTCACTAAGGTCTAGGAAACACCAAATGAATCTCACTGTGATTGAGTGGGAGACAAAAATCTGCCAATGTATTTGCAAAAGGCCAATGTAAACACTTCCCAAAATAGAATAGCCATATTTCCAAGGTCTTGCATTTCCTGAAATGTAGTACACTTTATCCAGTGATAAACCAGAACTGAACAAACACATTCTACACACCAGAATGAACTAACTCAAGTAGTGAATAAAACATTAAATCCTCTAGTAACACGATGGAGTATGTTTTTATAGACCAATAACTCCCTTTATCTCTCAGTCCTAATCCTAAAAAGATTAAAATTTCTTCCAGAAACTTAGAAACAGAATTTCTTCCAGAAAAATTAGAAACAGAAAATGTTCACTCTGTTAGGTAACATACATCATAGAGCCAGCAGAGGGACTGCTTTCATTAAGCTACTCAATCTTCCTCATCTATATACTTCATATACTCTGTCTCTTTTTTCCTAGTAAATAACCACCATATCCTTTCTTTCTATCCCTTCTTCTAATCAACATTCTCTCACCTCCTTGGTTAACAGTTGCCTTTCCTTTGGAAGCACAGACAGTTGCAGCCAAAGCAATTGTTTGCACATTGTATGCTGCTTTGAAATTTGCTTGCTTATATCAGACCTGAAAAAGGGCCTGTATGCTGCCAAGCTTTCCTGTTTCCTTCTGCAGTCATTCTCTTACACTTACAAGTACCTATCAGAACAATAAAATATCCATCAACTTAAAATACAGTTTTTTCAGCCCTTGCTACAAGACTTTAAGTCAATGAAAAAAAAAAAAAAAAAAGATTTTAAAGGAAGATAAGAAACAAAGAAAGGAGAAAGGGGGGGACAGTTGTTGAGAGACTGCCACTTTTTGGAAGGAATGACGAAGGTCCCTATCCTTTAAAGCAGATTGGAAACCACCAGAGAGAAATATATGAACAAATCTCCACACAGTAGCAAACTGATACAACTACTTGTACAATTTGTAACTGGGGATTAGGAGAAAAACCCATGCCACTCCAACATGTTAGGTTTAACCCCCAGTCAATTATTTCTAAGCAATACGGAAAGATCAAAAGTAATCTTTATCACAGTGCAGAGGCTAAAGCTTGATGCAGTTTTGCTGTGCGTTCTCTCATTTGGATGCTCATTTTGACCAAATGAAAACTCAGCTTCGAATCTTCAGTGAAAGAAAATGGCTATTAGTTATTCTTAGAACAATGAGTGATTTGGCACATTTGTGATTTAAAAAAAAAAAAATCAGATTCTGTTTATAGACTGGGGTGATTCTTAAGTCTGCAAAACCTTCCTTTATATAGGTTTTGTTATCATAGTAATCCTGAGTAACTTGCTGACTCAAACTCACATACTCAGATTTCCTGAAATTTTAGCCAAGGCAGGAAGAACTATCTTCAAACATGAGGACGCTTTTCTTCCCAGTTTGCTTTTACTTGCTTGTTTCTGACAAGGTCATTTTACTTGCAAGTTCTAAATAACTTTCTTAGTGGAAAAAGGAATACAAATACATTTTTACCTTAGGGCAAAATATTTGGTCACACTTTTATGATTTTAATGGGATTGCTATCTAAAAACAGAAGAAAACAAAAACTATGAGAAAAAAAACTCTGCCTTTTATGAGGAAATAAAAAACTTCACTTTTGTTCATGAGTGCAAAACTGACACAGCGTGGATCCCAACTATTTAATAAAAAACACAGACTCATAGAATCACCAAGGCTGGAAAAGACCCCCAAGTGAAAAAAAGAAATGAACAAACTTAAACACTCTGTTGTTGTTTTTTTTTTTTTTAACTGTTCCAAAATACTAGCAATCTTCATTAAACTAAAAGCCTGGAAGAAAAACAATATTCACAGTGTGCCCAGAAAGGTAAAAATATGTTGCATATCTATAATCCATACTTCAGGAAGCCCACATCCCTTTGAAAATTAAAAAATGTTCTTGAATGTGTTTGTTCAAATTATCTGCACTACTAGATGATCAGTCCAAAAGTAAATAAGAGGAATGAAGATTTTCAGCATGAATTTTACATGGAACTTAGTGTTACTGAATATGTTATACTTGAACTATAGAATTATAGAATCATTTGCATGAATAAAATTTTAAAACATCACCAGTAACTACATCATGCACAGCACTGATATGATGCATGCACTGATACTAAATGGTGAGTAATTTCCATCACATGCTTTTGTAGTTGTAGTTGAAGACCGAGATCAGTTATTCTCAATCTCTGTTCTGAAGTTTGACTTTAACATGTGTACCACACTGGTAAATTTATTTTGTTTGTGGATAAACAGCTCAATACCCTCCATCTATTTAGTCTGGGGAAAAGACGACTGAGGAGGGATCTGATTTAACATTTATAAATATCTGAAGGGAGGTAGGAGGCAAATGGACGAGGCCAGGCTCTTCTCAGTGGTGCATAGTGATAGCATAAAGACCAATGGCCTAAAACTTGAACATAAGATGACCCATACAAACATGCAGAAGAACCACTTTACAGTAAAGGGTGATGGAGCACTGGCTTGTGGAGTCTCCTTCCATGGAGATACCCAAGACCCATCTGGGAGCCTACCTGTGTTTATGTAAAGTACTTGCTTTAGCAGGGGGGTTGGAGTTAATGATCTCTTGAGGTCCCTTCCAACACCTGCAGTTCTGTGATTCTGTGATAAAGTATCCATAAGAACCTTTTTCATGTTTTTTTCACTTTATGAAATTAAAGTTTCTCAGATTTCTTCAAATGCCACATAACAAAGATCTCTCTGATCTTAAATGATGTAAATATTTTTCTCCTTCATTTGTTAATTCTCATCTTTTATTTACAGTACAGAAACTTACGTTGGCAGCTCTTATATTTCTTTTTACTGTATTCAATATCTTCACTGTTATTTCTACAGAAAGAAGATAAAAATCACTTATGTTTCCTTTGTTCTTCGCTTCTTAGCTTTGGTCTCGCATTTAAATTCCCTTCATAAATAGTGTCATATTGCTTTTTTCGGGTTGCAAACAGTGTTGAGCCTTGCTGTAGCAGCCATTTGATTATAGGAAGAAAGGCTATACATTTAATGATGTACTTGATCTGACAATGTAAATGCATTTGGATATTATTTCTAGCATTGTCTTTGAATTATTCCATCATTAATTTAAGCAAGGATGGAAAATAACATGACAGAGCTTGATACCCACAGACACTATAGAATCATACAATCATTTGCGTTGCAAAGGACTTCATAGGCTACTTAGTCCAACTTCTCTGCAATGCAAAGTAATGCTTAGAGCTAGATCAGGTTGCTCATCTCATCTGCCTGTAGCAGTACAGAATTTTCAAGGCTTCTTCAGTAAAATCACAGAATCAAAGAATACCCTGAGTTGGAAGCAAGCCACAATGATCACTGACACAATCTCCCGGTTCCACACAGTTCTACTTAATAATCATACCCTCCATCTGAGAGCATTGTTCAGACACTCCTGGAACTCCAGCAGGGTTGGTGCTGTGACCACTGCCCTGGGGAGCCAGTTAAAATGCCTAATTGCCTTCTGGATTTAATATCCATCCTACCCTCCCCTTACTCATCTCCATGCCATTCCCACTGGTCCTGTCACTGTCACCAAAGAGCAGAGATCAGCACTGGCTTTCTGCTCCCTACATAAGAAGGCTGTAAGCCATCATGAGGCTTCTCCTCAACACTGATTAGCAAAGCACTCATCATAAAAACAGTATTTTCTTAGGCATAACATTTTTAACTTAGTAAAGCTTACCAGCATTATTTCATATAACAGGAAATTAAATAAGTAACAACAGGGGAATAAAATATGGAAAGGTAAAAAAATAACAGCAATTTAGGTAAGATGTATAAAAAGGTGAAGAATGACATGGAGAGAAAGCTTATTCTACGCTGCAGGAAGTGCAAAGAAAAACAAGCCAGAAATAACAGTGACAATGTGGAAATAAATGGTCAAAACCACTTCGGACAAACAGGAAGAGCATAAATGCCAGAGAAGATTTATCTCTGAATATGTATCAGTACAATGCCATATATCCCCTATGTTTGAAAACAGCAGAAAACTGGATTTTGGAAAACTGGGAATTTAGGGATTATGTAGGGCAAAACTGTAGTATTTGAGAGCAACATATACATCATGTTTCCCACCAAAGTGCACTGAAGATATCAAACTTTCTCACACAGGCAGAATTCAAGAATTAGCAAATAATATGGGGAGAAAATAGTCAGAAAACAATGAGGATTTTTTTTTTTCTACTGAGATTTCCAAATTAGGATTATGTAAAATAATGAGTGAAGCACATTCCATCCGAAGATACACATTTGTGTTTTCAAATGCTCATTTTGGTTCTCTCTCTTGCATGGGGAACTTAAGAGAAGTTGTATTATCTGACAGAAGGAATGCAAAATTCAGAGGAATGATGAATAATTAAATCTTGTGTTCATAGGAAAATGTGAAAGAGCAGTATACGTATTAGAGCTTTGAAATAAATGTTTCCAGTTTTTTTCCTATTTCCTATTGTTACTAAAAAGTGATCAAAAAAGGCTTCTAAATTCCCCTTCTACCACTTCAACATATCCTCTCCCATAAGTTTTGTAAACATCAAAACTAGAAAATATTTTTAGGAGAGTTCAAAGCAACTGGGAAAACTAGAAGACATAAAAAGAATTGTCTTCGTGTCCACGGTTATTTAAATGCGAATTCTTGCTTATATGACCTGCTGTTTTTTATGTAAAGTATTTATTTCAACATATGAAGTTCAGTTTCATTGAGTTTAAAAAAAAAAGTGCAAGTTCATCATAGGAGAATTGCTATTTAAATTATAATAACAGTCCTACGTACACTTCTTCCTCTGATCCTTCAAAATAGATCTTCCCATATAAATCCTTGCTGGAATCTCTCTCCTCTGAAATAATCAGCTACTAATTTGCAAAGCAATTGACAATCAATATGTAAAACATGCTCAACATTTCATACTCAAGCCTTCAAAATAAACTCTATTAAACACAGTCAGAGAAAAAAATCTTTTCTTGCACAATTTCCTAATTTCTTTTTAAACATCTACACATTAAACTATGAATGTTTTCCAAGACAAATATTTAGAAAGGAAGACAAATCCACTCAAAGTCAGTGTCTTAGAAGATGATCATGTAAACTTCTTCCATCAAATGAAAATTCAGTGTTCTTCAGAGAAATATTTCACATTTCTCTTTGAGATAAGTTAGTACAAGGAAATCAGTAACTCCGCTAAATGAACACTTCAGTTTATATATCTGAAAAGTAAAGTCACTAAAATTCACACAGAATACACTGTTAATAACAGAATTGCATATGTAACACTCAACTAGTGTTATTTTTTTACTTACGAGTAGCACACACCTTGTGCATCATCTTGCAAATACATTGAAGATAATTTTTTTTTCCACTTGATTAGCCTAATTTATTAAGAAAAAAATCAGTAAAAACATACTTCAGAAAAAGTATGGCAACAACTTAATTCTGTTGGTTATTTCATAACTGCCTGATTGGAAGCCATTCGCTGATGTAAATTTCTTTCAAAATTAAATACAGAATTATCTTTCTTAGATATCTAAGCTTTATTTTTCATCTTCAATCCTCTGAAAGAAAACCTTTAGTTACTTAATTGATAGCATATCTATCATCAGTCTTGCTAGAGAAAAGAATAGGGAAAGCGTGCTCTTTTTTTCTGCTATTTAATATAATCAGCTATGACTACTTCACCAAAGAAACAACAATAATCTTTCTGATGAATAGTTTTTTTATTCCTTATTATTGCAAATATCAGTGCTAACCTACAAAAAGGGAAATATATCAGAAGTCTTCTACGCATAACATTTGTAAAGACAGAATATTTTTTCCTAATTCATTTTGCCTTTTGTTCCCCTCACAAAGAAAAAGTTTCTTCAAAATATGCCTTTGTGAACACAGCCATGCTTTTTAAGAGCTCAGAGGCTGTTCTGAGTTTCGTGATGCTAGATGAAAAGACTTTTTCCAGAAAAGAAAATAGAGGAGCATTAGAAAGTTATAGTAGTAAGTTATTAATGCTTACCTAACTACAACAACAACAAAATAAGAAGAAAAAAGATATATATACTCTTAAAAAGTATCTTCCTTCCAGTAAAGAAAAAAAATGTGTAGTATTTTTTAAAGTAGAATACAAAGATATAGTAAGGATATCTAATATTTTAATCATTTGGTTAATTAGTAAATAAAAATACTGATGTTTTGTTGTGAAGCAGAAGGTTTTGTGATCTCTTAACTAAATTCAATCATAATAAATTACAGGTAAAAATATAAAATGTGGGGGCATGGCAGGGGTTGATTAAGATAACCTATGAATAAATGTTATGGCTCTTAGGAAAAAAAAATACTAGAAGTATATAGACTAGACAAGACTAAAAGAAGAGTTCTGATCTCATCGTGTACTTTAAGGTGTCCTCAATTTTACATCAGCAGGTATTTAGCATTCCTTGGCTACTCATGTGAAATAAAAGATGACAAAAAGTAACTACAAAATATGTTAATTAACAGTCATTTAGGTCTTGACTGTTAAAATGATAAATTGTGTGTCTGAAACCTCTGGAGAAATTACAACACAAATGATTTACATGTGGCTGAATGTGGAAGGAGACCAAGAAAACATTCCATGGTGTGAAAAGGAATCATTAACACAGGGCTGCAATGGCAAGGGAATTTGAGGCAATAATCTAACCTGTATCTGATGTTGCTGGCTTTTTTCCAGCAACTGTTGCTCTTCTATAGTCAGGTTAGCCTAAAAAACATAGGCCTGAGTCATAGTCACACATCATTTTCTGTGTAAGATTTTGTACAGACTACTATATATGATAAACCATACCCCAGAAAAATCAGAACACCTGAAGAATGAGATTGGTTCAGTTGTGTGTTATGTTAGAGTTTGGGATGGGAAGTAATTAATTTAAAAAGTCATTTATACAGAATAAAAATAAGTCAATTCCTGCAAATTTTCCATGATACAGATAATGTGCAATAGATTTTCATAGTATCCAGCATAGGGCAAGAGATACGTGCAAAAGAAACAGACTATGAGTGAGACAAACATTATAGCCCTCACAGAGCACCTATTCAGAAGCAACCGCTTTGCAAATAATACATCGTCATAGATTTTTAATTCTGAATTCCAATATACTTAAAAAGAAAGAGGAAAAAGTTAAAAAAAAAAAA
>PPHD01031655.1:0-10009 GCA_002909625.1 Bambusicola thoracicus | reverse complement strand
CTGAATCATTGGTATTTGCCAATTGCTGTTGTCTGTGTATGGACACGTGCTTGAGTGCATGTGCTGTGTTCATATACATGTATGTGAAGCTACAGAATGCAGAGAAATCAAGAAATACAAACATGGCTAACAAAATCAATGAAGAAAATTAAACATCTGGTTTCCGTTAATAGTATCAGGTTGGAAATGATTTCTTGATGTTAATTGTGAAAGAATGCATTTTCATCATTGAGAAGTTAAGTGTTTTAGACAAGGTTAATTCCTCTGAATGTGGGACCTTGGCAAAATTGCCTTCCTGGTCAGCTTAACACCACAGAAATTTGAACTCAGTGGGAACTGAAAATTAAGTAGTGAAATTTAGAAGATTTTTTTCACCAAGGCATTTGACACTGTAATCATGTTTGTTGTTTTCTGCTCAGATAGCGTTTGTCAGCCTATCACCTATGTGATGTTCCATTCAGGGAGCTCAGATAAGCTAATGAGTAGTAATTATTAAGAAAGGTTCTTGAGTTCAAATGAAATACAATTTTTATTTTCTTTTAATTTTTAATTACAACGGCAGAACATTTTTGAGCACAGTATGAATTCACCTGCCCAGAAGGCCTAAACTCAGCAGGGAGTTTTCAACAGGGAGGCTGCAAGCCTGCCGCAGAATAGTGAACATCCTCAGTGCTATCTGAGTTTCGAGATAAATGGGGTAAAAATACTGAATGACCTTGAAGTACCAGAGGGCTCCCAGGAGGACAATTTATCTGTCCACGGCAATGACACTAGAAGCTCTATGTTCTCCAGACTCTGCGTACACAAGGAACTAAAGCAGAGAACATATCTGACAGAACAGGATTTAAACTGAAGAAAAAGCAGCTCACTGAATAGGGAAAGCAGGAAGGAAAGAAGGCAGCAAAAAGCATGTGGCACACCACTGAAGCATTTGAATGTCAATAAACAGAAGAGAAAGAGGGAACTTGTGGGAAGGTGCCTTGAACTACCAGCTCCTTAGGCACATGTGCAAAGACAGCAGTCACTAGTTTAGGTATTTTTAGTGGCCTGATGAATTTATAATCATTTTATGATTATAAACATGCTAACACCTAAATATGCTAACAGTAGACTAGGAATCTAAGGATTCATATAAATCAGGATGAACTGCTTTTGGAAGCCAGGAACCTGAGGGATGCATGAAGCAAGCCTTCAGTTTCAGTCAGAGAAGTGAAAAGGTTGTATTCACAGCTTCAGCAGCAGCTTCAGATAGAAATTCAGTCTCTCAATATATGAACTTCAAACAAGGCTGCACTGCAAGCTTCCTTAAGGATGGAGTGATGTGTAAGAAATAATCCTGATGAATCTGAGTGAGCCTTCTCAGAGTAACTTAATGGGTGAGGAAAAGAGCAGTTGTTTCTCAGAGATGAGCCTTTGACCTGTGGTGTTAGAGGCACACCATCTTTTTCTTGGAGGTAAAGCCAATAATGCCAGTTTCACATCACTGACCTGGATGTTTTTAGACCATTCACAACCAATGAAATACAGGAAGTTACAGCTAAACAAATGAATAAATTTATGAAAGAGTTAAGCCTCAAAGGACCAAGTCCTGTAAAGAGAAATATGGTTTAGGAGATGGTGATAGATATCACAGACTTGCAAAGGAGACCAGTCTTTCTAGACCCCTAGAAGGATAAGTCCACATTGGCAGTAGCTTTTCTGAAGCTATGGCTCTGTCTTCATCATATGAACATACTGTAACTAGGATGAATGTTTTCTTATGACCAAGTGTCCTAAAATTTATCCTGTATTCAACTTCACAAGAAAGTCCCAAACCTTTTTCTTTTTGAGAGAGACTGCCCTGTGTCACAGTATACATCCAGTATTAGGCTTCTTCCTGAAGCAAGCATGTTTAATATGAGATCTTCTATACTTGTGAGAACAGCCACGAAGTCCGGTGCCAACTGTTAGACCAGGAAGCTTCAGGGCAAAGAGGTCTGCAACTGAGAACAAGAAGCAATGGCTGTATAAAAGTTGAATCTTGGTTTGCCTGTGTACTCATGATGATTTGATGTTGATTACGTGCTACAGCTGTATGACTGATTAGCAAATTTAATTGCTATTAATGGTGAAGTATAAAAATGCTTAGTCGTTGTTGAAGTTTATTTTTATAGTTTGATCCTCAGTTTTGGGTCAGACCCTAACAGCTGCCATATGCACACAGCTGCTGCACAGTGACAATATTTTTTCCCTCAAATTCTGCAGGATTTTTTTGTTATAACCTTTATGATATGCTAATTATCAATACTAGAGAGCAGATCCTTGTGTTTTAAGTACTTCATTACTGATTCCTAACATCAGTCATAAAATATGAAATTTATGTGGCTCACGTGACAGAGAAACAAGGTTTGTGAGAAGATGTGAATCCAACTGATATGTTGAGTAGTAGCTGACAGGCTAAGAAATATCAACCACAATGAATATGGGAATGTGCAACAGTGTCATGATGCAAACACTGTGGTATGCAAGCTCTTTCTGAGGTTGATCAGGAAGTAATTAGAAGTATAAAATCAAGGAGCTATGTGGCTAAGGACATAATACATATGTGTATGTTGTTTATTTTTAAGAATATGGTAGACCATTCATTATTCAATGAATGAATAAGAGTTAAATGAGCATCCATGAATGTTTATTCAGTGAATGAATACGTTTGAAAACGTAAGTGAAATAATTTACCATTCCCTTTGGGATTTAGTATAGTGTCTATGGAAAGAATCAATTATGGCATAAATGATGATTCATGGAAATCCTTAAAATAGAGAATTAAAAGGAAATTTTCATGGAATAAATCGTTTTTATAGATTGTGTTGCCATTTTGCAGAGCTAGCAAGTTATAATCGTAATGGGTTATATTTAGGGCTCTGTTTGGTTGATGAGACACTAAAGCCATTTCCCAGTTTGGTTGAGAATAGTTTATCATTCTTTGTTTAAATGGGTTATGTTACAAAATGTTTTATACATTTGTATAATCTCCTTCCCTTCTTCACAGTGGATATTTTCCCATGTCGTGTTTTCATCACAAATAATAGTTTTGGTTTAAAAACTCCACTCTTAAAATAGCAAGAATATAACAGGTCACTATTAAGTCATTGTTCCCACTTACCATATAGTTAGCTTGAACTGCTTTGCATGATGTAAAATTATCATACTTTATAATATCTCATGACTTCAAACATAGCTATTTTCCATTTTTAAAATTGTGATACTTAAGGATAATAAAAATAAAATGATGTTATTAAAGTCAGGTCCGTTTTATTTAGAATTTCCTCTACTTTTGCTGCACCCCTTCTACAGCATGCTGTGCCAAATGCAACACATTTCCTTTTTTCTACAACTGAAAAATGGTGGACTGTCCACAGTGTATTTTGTAGTTCTAAAACAGCCATGAGAATGTGAAATTTTCTTTATTGTTATATCATTTGAGGCACAAATTTTGATTGCACGATCAGATGCACCTCTATGATGTAGTAGTGCTCCTACTATAGTTCACTGACACCAGAGAAACTGTGCGTGCCCTATCTCTAGAACTCCTCAAGACCAGGCTGGATGCAGCTTTGGGTAGGAGAATTGGAGCAAGATGGTCTTTTATGTCCCTTCCAACCCAAAGCATTCTGTGATTTTGTCCATTCTTTATGTCCTGTTATGAAGCTTTGATAACTAGCTTATCTTTATTTGAGTTTACTGCTACATATGTTATGTACACAAATCTAATGCTCCATTTGATCTCATTTATAATATTAAAAACCATACAAGCTAATTATTGTAACACAAAATAAGTACTGATAAACTTACCCATGGACTTCCACACATTTACAGATGAGCATTTTGACCACCTATTTATGTATAATGTTGCAGACATACAGGAATTAAGAAATATGTTGATTTGAAAACTGCACTCTGAATTTAAAATATCTTTAAAATGTTAATGGTAATCTATTCAGGGTGCTTTATAAAAGCTAATTATTTTCTGAAAAAATAATAAACAGGCCTTAGTTAATCCTTTGTTCAATTAATTTTATTTTCGGGTCTTAAATCAAGTCTGTGCTTTTAAATGAAAATTCTAGTGCTAAACTGCACAGGGAATGAGAATGAGAAACATTAAGGATGGATTTGGCTTAAATTAGAAAGTTTATTTGTACTTCAGTGGTGTCTTAGCAACCTATAGAATTGTAATGTAGTTTTAGTTTCTCTCAAGGGGCTGAAAGATAATGCTTGGAAATATTCATGGGGTCAGGAACACTACAAGGAAAAAAAATCAGTGAGATGGCATTTTAAACGTATAGTAAATATGTTGTAATAGGTGTTAGTAAAAGGCTCTGGGATAAACACATAACAGTCAGAGATTCTTCTTAAATGATGACTGTAGAATAAGAAGGATAATGGAAAGAAAGTTTACAGGGACAGGGCTTAAGCATAAAGATATTTATGTGGCTGTGAGTAGGTTTCCTTAAAATCAAATGTAAAAAATCGTTTTCTTGGCCAGATTAACTTTCAGATCATTTTCATAGCACTAATAATGGCAATATACTTTGTTAAACTTATTTCATTTTTATTTTCTGTAAATATGCTTCATTTCAGTGATCCACGTGTTGAGTCAGTATATTGGAAGTTCACTGTGATGCAAGATGCACTGTTGGATTGCAGTCTTGCCTACCATGATCTGCTAGGGAAAAAGAAAAAGAGCATAAACTGACATTAGCAGTTAATTATGAAACAGAATGATGACATTGGCTATGTCAGAAAACCAGCGTGGCACATGTTCAAGTCCTACTGTAAAGTGATAAAATCCTGCATCTGCTGAACCACCTCTTTGTTATTTGCCTTTCACAGCTCAGAAAGTGAATCTGGCTCACAAAGTGCATGCGATCAGCTTGTAACTCCTACAGCATTAGCAGCCTGTACCAGAGTTGACTCCTGTTTTACTCCTTGGTTTGTGCCATCACTTAGTGTGTTGGTCCAATTTTCCTTCTTGGAAGTCCACCTCTGCCATCATCTTGATCAACTAGGCACAGGTATGTACTCCTTCATGCAGAATAATTAAAGCATATAGTTCATATGTACTGGTTAATCATCATTTTGCTCTCTGCAGTCCCCATTTCCCATTCTTGAAATAAATTATCACCAACAGCTACCAGACTTCAGGGTAAAACTCATGATTTCTGTTCTGTGCATTGAGCAAATACATTTCATAAGCAGCATGGCTGGCTGATCAGCCCCCTTCCTCCCTCAGGAATGGGTAACTGTAGAAGCAGTCCAGTTTTCGTAGTCTGATTAGTAGCAGCAGGTGCCACTTCATGTTTGAGCCATCTTAGTGGATGAATTTGATCTTCTAAATTTTCCAGTATATTAACAGTACTATTAAAATAACTGAAGACTTTGCAACCCCCTTAGTAAGAATTCCTTGGAAGAGCTCTGAGAACTGCAGGTTTAACTGTTATTTCAATTATGATCACTTTTGGAGCTACATCTGTTTTTGTTCAGTGCTCTCTGTCATTGCATTAATGGCAAATACATTCCAGGAGATCTTTAGATTATTGTCCGATTTTCAAATGCCAGGAATGCTTTCCATGGAAGATGAGCAAATATCTTAGATAATTTTGACAGGACCAGCTTTGTTTAGGAATCATTTTTGTTTTTTTGCAAGTACTGTTATCAAATCATACCGAGCCTGATACTCAACATCTAGCAAGTAATTGCTTGTCTATCGGCTACCTCTATCAGTACATAATCTTCCTCGCTATTACACTCTGTTTCCAGATGTCCGATCCTTAAAATTGCATATGCTGGAAAAAGCAAAAAATCAGATTAAAATCAAACCCAGCTGTTTCTTTTTCTTTTTCTTTTTTTTTTCAACAGCAACTGAATTTATGCTGATGCTGCTGTTGCTGTTGTTATAGCACCTAAAGACCTTGAGATTTGAGGCTCTGCTATGCTGTGTTATACACGAAGGGAGCACAACACTTATTGTATCCATTACACTTTTATAGTATAATTGGGCTTGATCCTGGAACGTGATGAGTGTTTTGGTTCCAAATCTGTAGAGCATTTGAGCGTATGCTAATTTTAAGCATATGAGTTGTTCTAGCAATATAAATAATAGCATCAGTAGAAATACTTGCATACTTAATGTTAAAAAGCAGTGTATGCAAAGCTCAGGCACTTCACGGACTGAGACTTCAGTGAACAAAATGAAATCTTTTTTAATGATACGTTTCTCATACATCAGTCTCAGTTGCATCTCAGTAGGTTTGTGCTTTTCATTGTTTTTCATTGTGGAGCCTGTTGGCCTGCACAATCACATTGCAGCAAATGTTATACTGCTGATTCTTACTGTATTCCTAACGAGCTATGTGTGGAACTTCATGTGCATCTGCCATAGCTAATACTGTCTTTGCTCCAAATAGGTGACAATTTGATGTATTGCGTGGTTTGCAGGTAAAAGTGTTTGGCTGACGGATCTCTAGCATGAGACAATTTTAATTTGCAATTCCTTTTTTTTCACAGCTACTATTAATTGTAGTACTATTTTAAGTCTAATAAATGGTGTGAACAGGATTAGTTTCAGATTTCAGAAATGCCTGTGCTCTTTACTTGTTTTCATCATAAGTACATGCCATTAAAGGTAATTTGCAAACCCATACATGACGTGTCAATAGTGATGTTCTACTAAAGTCTTGTTTGTTCTTTTGCCTTCCAGCACCACCAAAGTTTCTTCAGCCATTTTTATCTGATAAGAACATGCCATCTGAACTAGAATACATGATAATTTCCTTTGATGAGCCCCATGTTTATCTTCGTCAGTGGAGTGATGAGTCAGTGTTCCAGGAGCTCCAGTTTTCCACACAAGCTGACTGTAAACTTCTGGAGTGCCGAAATGTGACAATGCAGAGTGTTGTGAAGCCTTTCAAAATCTGGGGGCAGATTGCTATTTCTGGTGGCACAGGAAGAAGGCTGTTGGACTGCACAATAATGGTGGACCCCATTTTGATCCTTTTTGGCCAATATGCAATTCATTCTCTAAATACAGCAATTCAAGCTTGGCAGCAGGTACACAAATCCAATACTGCAAAAATATATAGATATATATAGATATATTAGCAAATGTGATTAATTTAACTGTAAATGAGGATACCAACTGAATTCATTTAAAGAAGTCCGAGATATAAAATCTTTAATTTATACTCAAAGTATTTTCTAGTGGCAGTGAAAATTAGTAGGCATTGATTGCTAAATGTATCCTGAGCAGCTTAAGTTTTGGTGAAATTACATGGATTTCTATCAAACTAATCAGAATCTTGGTTTTGAAATGTGTAACATTCTGTTAATGTATGAAAAGGTGAGTGGTGCATGATGTGTAAGCACAGCTCATTCTAAGTGGTAGAGCATATTGTTTCCAGCTACTACTTCTATCCGTATTGAAGTTCAGCACTAGTTTCACGTTACATTCTCTACAAGCAGCATTAATGGCTGAAGCCAGTCCCAGCATAAAGAACCTTGCTTCTGCAATGACCCCTCGAAGGCCTGTAATTCCCTTATTCCACTACAGCCTTGAAATCAAATCATTCTCTTCATCTGCTTGAAGACCTATGTGGAGCCTGGGAATTAATTACCTATCATGGCACTACAATAACAAAGCCCCCCAAAAAAGGATAAAACATCTGTTTTATATCAAAAAATTCTTTTTTAAGGGCATTCCATGGTTTTCTTGTTGCAAAAGGACATTCATAAAACAAGATCTAGTGTGATTTAAATCTTTACAGCTGGCTCAAATATCAATGTGAACAAAAATCTTTGTAGCTCCAATTTCTGTTTTTTGTCATATTTTGAACAATGCTTTTAATAAAAAACAAACATAGAAAGTAGAAAAGAGACCTTGGTAGGCTATTTAAAGCCAAAATATATCTGACTTAGAACTAGTCCCTCATCTAAGACATGTGTGGCAACTACTGCAAAATGGCCTTCAGAAAGGTCAGTTTCCTCTTTGGATGGGAAAAAAAGGGTCTCTCAGACATAGTTATACATATAAATAAAATATGGTGCATAAATATTTAAATGTTTTAAACCACATCACAGTGTGAATGAGTGACTGACTACTCTGTGCCTTGAAGGAATATTCAGAGTTGAAAAAATGGAATTGTATATTTGATTAAGTAGAGCCATATGTCGCATAGTATATTGCTGACAGGTACATTCTATGAATAGTTGGTACTGATTTATACACGGATTTGGCAATGTTAACATGAGCCACAGGAGGATATACTTCTGTAATTGTTGCTGTAATTTTCTCGTTTCCTCTCATGTCAAGGGTACTTGCCACCATGTTCTGATGTGGTGGGTATTGAGCCCTGAGTATTTGAGATTAAAAACTCGCACTGCTTTGAAATTAGGGAACAGTTAACACACAAGTGGGTTCAAAATGGCTTATTAAATTAATTGTTACCAAGATGTTTTGTATGTGGCTCTGCCTCCAGGTCGGTGCAGAGGGGAGCGCTGCACAGGGAAGGAATGAATTTTGCAACGATAAGCATAGTTTCATGTCTGCTGTTCACACAAAATGCGATACAAATGCTGCCAACTAGAAACAGGAATTTAATCAGCAGGAAGGGTTATTTGAATTCTCCACATATTTTTTACTGGATTAATATCAGAAACAAGTGATGCTGTAGTCAGTGGACAGGCAGATGAAGCATGAAACAATTTGGCCCTGCACCTTTAGGTCAAGAGTTCGAGATTAACAGAAGCCTCTGTCAGCGTCTTTGTTTCCTAGATATGGACTAATTTTTCTGTAAGTAATGAATATTTTGGAAGTAGATTAAGCCTAAAAAACACCAGGCATAAAACTCACTTATACTTCTAAGTCACATGCTGAAAATCTGAGAGGATTAGCACTTTCTAAAAACAGTTTCCCCTTTTGACATATTTCACTGTCTAATCTGGAACCTCTGTTTAAATACGAGCCATACCAGGTTAATGCATGCCAAAAGCAATAGCCAAGTAACAGTTTTATCAATCAAGCAATTGGGTGGGGAAGTTGAAGACTGTTATTGATTGGTTTTATTATTTTAATAACCAAGTGAAATAGAAAATGCATGTCTCTGTCAACATACAGTGTGGGGTTTATTTGGGTTTTTGTGATTGACTCCCCTTGTTTGGGACTTTAAGCCTTCACAAATGGTTTTACGGCATTAGTGCTTTGTGATATCTGGAGACACGGGGTCAGCTGAGAAAACAGCTCCCCAGGTACGGCATGAAGCGAGTATTCCTGAGGAAAAACTATTCCTTTGTGGTCTCCCAGTGTAAATGTTTTCCTAAACCCCTCCAAAGTTGTAAAAGCTCCTGTTTTAAACCTGCTGCTTTCAACCGCTAGGACTTCTTTTCCTTGAGGTCTGCGTGGTCCTTAACCTTTCTGTTAGCAGTTGCATAAGTTTTCTTAACAAGCTGGGATCCATCAAAATGACACCTGTGATCACAGGAGTTTCCCTGTCTTTCCACCACAAGCACAAAGAGCAAAGGAAGCCGGTAGAGAAAACTTGCTTCAGTGTACAGTTCTAGCTGAGAATGAAGTTATGCTGAAGTTTAAACAATAGGAAGAAAAATGTTCTTTTCGAGGAACTTTGAGATAAGAAATTGCTGGAGGCCTTGTGTCCTTTAAAAAACACTAGGAAGTACAGCAGAGAGAGAGCGTATGTGCTTGTGCAAGTCTTCAGTAGCTTGTGAAGCACACAGAGAAAATAACTTTGTGTGCATAAAGAGGCCTACGCTCTTATGGTTTGTTTCCAGATCCAGAAATGCTTTGAAATAGCTGTGAGCTGAGACTTGAGCAGAAAGCCCTGAGACAGGCAAAGCCTGGTGACTAGTATTATGGGGGGTGTTTTTCCTCTCACCGAATAGAATTCACAAAATATTTGAAAGCCCAATAAATGAGAGATGCTTTCCAGGCCTCTCGGAGAGAAAAGAACAGCTGAAAAAC
>PPHD01031654.1:0-10009 GCA_002909625.1 Bambusicola thoracicus | reverse complement strand
GAACACCAGACAGCACTTCTGTGTTGTACAGGTGACGTGACAGTGGTGCAGGCTGCTCAGAGTGGTTGTAAAGTCTCCACCTTGCAGCTCTTCAAAAACCACCCAGAGATAGGCCTGGGCACCCTGCTCTGGGTGGCCCTGCTAGAGCGGTGGCTAGGCCACATAGGCCCAGAAGTCCCTTACAACATTAATCATTCACTGATTCTGTGATAAATATAAAAATGAGATGCTCTGGAGGGCTAAGCAGATTTATTCATTATTTTTTTTTTTTTTCCAGAGAACCTCACAAACTTCACTTAAGAGGAAACAAAAGAAACTAAACTTTTCCTGAGTGCCTGACACTTCCGAAGCCCACTCCCTTGTGCTCTCACTTTCAGCTGCCACCCGATCTGGTTGCATCACCAGAACACAGGGACTGCAGATCTCTTCCTTCCAGCTGGAGGCTGTGCAGATAGGACAGGGTTCAAGAACCTGGCATTGCAGAGCAGCGCCTGTGTGGGCCCACCCTCGCCCTTCCTCTCCTGACATCCATTCGTACCACCCATCTCTCCTGGCCATCCAACCTCTCCTTTTTATATCCCTTCTGATCTGCATTAATGCTACCCCAGGTCTCTGCACACAAATGCAGTTCACAGAATCATAACATTGATTTGGAAGGGATCTTTAAAGGTCACTTAGTCCAACCCCCCTGCAATGAGCAGGGACACCTACAGCCAGATTGCATTGCTCAGAGCTCTGTCTAGCCTGACCTTGGGTGTCTCCAGGGATGGGCCATCCACCACCTCTGTGGGCAACCTGTTTCTTCCAGTGATTTGCTACCCTTACTGTAGAAAAAAATTCCTTATACCCACTCTAAATTCCCCCTTTTAATTTGAAACTATTTCCCCTCGTCCAATCACAACAGATCCTGCTAAAGAGTCCAAAGAGTTGCTTGAATTGCATCACAGCAGTGAGAAAGCAAGCCCAGCCTCCACCCACGCTGAGTGCTCAACCAGATCCCATAGGATCAGGCAGAAATGCAAGCACAGAGGGAAAAGGGATCTGACCCTCCATGCACCACGTCCCTAGCTGGCATCTGCAAACCCAAAAAATAATCAAACCCAAATTGTCAGCCAGCACTTCTGAACAGGGGCTGCTGTTCTCAGAACCTGGGCAACTAACTTGAGATGACTTAAAGTGGTTTGGCTTTATAGGAGCTATGACTCTCTTAAAGCTTGCCTCTGAGGCTGAGAAGCACATAACCAAGAAACCTACCGATTCCTGTGGCTTTCAGGAGGTGTAGGTGTCAATGCAAAATGGCACTCTGCTCTTTACTTCTTTCGCACCAATGTTATAACACTAATTTGTTTTAAAGCATTGAATAACGTCACAGCCCACTACCTATTTGCATTGCTATGTAATACTGAAGTTTTCCTAGATTTGTATCACGGGAGAGAGGAGAGCAATAAATAAATGAACTCCAGGCAATTCCCTCTATCTGGTACACTCATAAATACAAGAACGCAACTAGGAACTCCTCAAAAGACAAAAGCCAATCTGGCTCTTAAGACTCATTCCTTAGCACATGGACAGAAGTCTCAGTGATCTGTTCACAAAGCTGTTGGGCAAGGGGGGTTTTGCTGTGCTACAGAACAAATAGAGCTCTGGACTAATTTAGAAAAGAACTCTGAAGTCCAGAACTCTGCACAGAAAATGTGTTGGTGGTAACTGTCTTCTGATATGACACAGACTGCAACTCAAGTAATTTGTTTAATCACAACAGCAAAGGTTTCAGAAGGGAAAAGGGTTTCTTAAACACGTTGATCTCCAGAGATTTCTTACACAATATGCCAAATAGAGCCATATAAAACAACTGTATGTTCTCTAGAGGTATTGAGAGGTAAGGGACTGGAGGTATCACCTCCGTAACTCTACAAGAAAACATTACAAGAGCAGCTGCTACAATTAACCCAGTAAAGGTGCATCCAGTTTGCCCGGCCCTCCAGTGTGTGTGTGCGAGGTAAGGTAGGATCTGCAAGGAGCTAATCTGGTTATGCAGGTACAGAACAAGGGGCAAAGCAGTCAGACCTGAGCTCTTTGTTCCCATCTCCGCAGCTGGGGAGTTCATAACCTGCCCAACCCACACAGCACGCCTGTAATTCAATCCTTGTGGTGACCGAAACAAGCTCCGGTCTGCACTTTCCTGACCTCTGAGGATGAAGATAACCATCAGTAAAGTTCAGAATTGACTGTCTGTTCAGTTTCATCAAATTTCCCTATGATGCGGGATGCCAAGAAGCAACAAGAACCAATTTATAGCATATAGCAACTTAGTGGGTTTCCTCCCCACCCCCGTGCTTTCTTCACCGATTTCACACAGGACACTTATGCAATTCATCAGCTGAGCTCAGGCAGGTCAGCAAAGGTCAGCACGACCAGACTGTCCTTCTGCCCTCCTGGGAAAGCTCTGCAGCCTGGCACAGCACCGTGAGCCACAGCACCACGGCAGGTGGGAGGATGGCACCAGGCTCTCTCTATGTACCCAGCTCCACGATGGGCTGAGCAAGCCCGGCACAGAGCTGCAGAGCAACAACAGCTCACAGAGTACAGTTCTTGCACTGCTATGTGGAGGAAACAGTGGGTAAGGCTGAGCCTGGTACCAGGAAGGTGCAGCACCCTTTAGGCACTCACAGCTGATGCACCAGAAAAGCAAAGAGCCAAGATGAGGAGCAAAGGGATTAAAAGACTGTAAAATGAAAAACCAACAAAGAAAACTTTGTATTATTATTTTAATAGTGATTAATACAAGCTTTCATGTAAAATAACAAAGGTTAAAAGTGAAATGCATTCCTTCATTGCTGTAGAGTAACAGATTTGCAATAGGAAAGTTCTTAATTTATCTTTGGCAATTTTAACCATTTTCATTTAAATTATGTCAAGAAGGCAAAACTGACTGACACTTTGTTTCACAATAATACACCAGCCAAAAATCCTGGCTTGCATGACTCATTTGTCATCACTGCCAGAGACTAGGAACTCCACATCTGATGCTCTGTGCATAAATACAACCTACCCACAGTGGAAAATAAACGTCACATTAGGACAGAGTCAACCTTGACTGAGGTCTGTAACCTCCATGCTCTCGCTATCACTGAAGACAAAAGAAATACATCCCTTTATTTTTACAAAACAAAAATGACTGTAAAAGCTTCACCGGTCCCCAGCTACGTTCCAAGGGGGACTGCGAACGCAGCATATTCACATGGCACTCAGATGATTAAGACATCACTTCAACGGAGCTCGACTATCGCAGGCTATCATTTAAAAAACAAAAAAAAAGACACACTTGATTTCTGCAACAGAACCAAACCACAGGGAGGAGCAGCCCTTTAACCCAACGAAGCACGATGACAACTGCACTGATCACATCTACTGAGTGTCTCCTGAAGGCAGTCAAGATGGCACTGCCTGTCCTCTTCCTCCGCTGCCCTCCAACATCAATTCTATATTTGAAATAAATAAATAAATACACGAAATCTGGTGGTTTGGAATTACTCCATCTTTGATCGTTCTCTGCCTTGCAAACAACTGTGGCAGACGGAACCAGCATTTTTATTGTTACTTGGAGACGTCACAGTGGAATTTATGTCTCCTTTACACAGCGTCTCTCTCTCTCTCTTTGGTATTCAGATTTTTTTTTATTTTTTTTTTTACAGCCAGTTTTCAACACTCTTGCCTGCTATTCATAATGAAAGCCACAGTGGAATCTTTCAGGTTTGCCTGCAGTTGTGGTTACCCTACTTCTCATAAACACGGCAACTTCCTGCCAAGGTTCCCACTGCTAAATCAGGTTGAAGCATGGCATCCTTCACAGCTGTGACCCCTGAATGCACTCATGCTGCAACTCTGTCTGCTTCTATTAACTACACACAGCAGTGAGAGAGCATTTCTGCTGCTGTATCCAGAACAGCCTCCTCTCCTCTCCGCCAGCTCAGAACCTGCCGGCACACTCCTGCGGATAGCAGAGCAGCGTCTGTTGTTTGAGAAATAACACTGTTTTCATTATTATTTTTTCTTTGCAATAGGCAGTTTGTGGTACACCTTTAAATGCACTGTGGTGACAAGTACATAATCCTCAAGGCAGGATCCCAGGATCAAACCATGCGTCAGTCGCTCCTCTAACCATGCAGACTCGAGCACGCAAAATAAAGCTCTTGATTAAGGGAGCGATAAAGGACAACCTGACTTTTCTTACGTAGGTGAAAAGGGATAGATTAAAAAACAAGCAGAGAATCTATGCGCTCTTCGGTGCTCCTGTAGAGGATACATTTATTGCACAGCAGGACATTAAATGTGTTTTCCTATATGCTGATAAATTATAAATGATGTGTGTCCTACTTCTTGTAGTACCACCTTTCTGATAATCTCTTGCAGGACAGAGTCAGTTCATAGCAGCCCTGGCATTCCTGACCTTTACTTAGTCACAAAATTTCTATTTCCTTCTTTAAACAAAGAGTTTTGCCTGCAGTTCCCTACAGTCACCATTTTGCTTACCCAAGGCGAGCAGTTCTGTTGGACACGTGCATCGTAGCACCCTGACACCAAGCCACAAGCACATGAAACCAAGAGGAGCTTCTTTTGAAGACAAATATTGAGCTGCCCCTCTAATGCTTTTGGCAGAGACATTTCCAGCCCCTTCAACTCATTCCATGTATTAAAACCTCAGCAGCATTCAAAGTGTGAAGCTGCCAATCACCAACAACTTCTGCTGCAGGGACAGAAAATGAGAAGAAAGAGATAAAAAAAAAGCCATCCCTCTCCCTTGCTTGCTTTGTGCGTGCCCACACCTCCAGCTGACCCAGAGCATCACGGCAGTGATTAAAACACAGCAGCTGCCCTGGCTCTCAAAGAGCCCAGCTGGCAGAACCAGCCAACTCCCAAGCAGAAAAGAATAGATATATACTTTTCTATTGGTTCTCCTTCTACCGCTCAAGTCTGAATGCTCACTTTCGTTCTGACCACAGGGGAGAGAGGGGGAAAATCTCCCTTTTGAACATAACCCGAAACATCCAGATACCCACCCACGCCTGGTGAGTAGGAAGCCTTCATGTGTGTCATCAGGTGCTGCACAACCTTCTCTCCCCAATCAGAAGCAAGCAAGCCTGAAACTTGTTATGGCAGAGACAACCTTCCAAACACAAGAAGTGAGGCAATGAACTACAGAAACATACCCATACAGAAACATGCTGTACCTTGCTTCAGAGCAAAAATGGTCCTGCTCGGAAAAACTGGGGACAATGTTCTAACTGAAAAGCCTCCATTTCACACTGCTGCTATTCTGGCCATGGGCCATCGCACAGGAAGCCTGAGAAGCAAAATAGCAAGAGGGATGTGAAAGGCTACAGGGCGTGCTGAAATCCAACAGGACAGCAAGGAAAAGAGAAAGAGAGGCAGTGCACAGAGCTCCTCTGATGCACTCAGAAGACCAAGGGGACAGAGACTGAGCCGGATAAGAAACACAAAACACTCTATAAGACAACTGCCCTGCTGCTAAAATAAGTTTTCTTAATTAAGCTCAAATGCATAACAACATGCTCTTATAAGAATGCCTGCATCCATAAGCCCTGCTCAGACACAGCCTTAAAACACTATCAAGTCTTTAGATCTCGAGGTGCACATTAGCACACAACTCCTGTACAACTGGACAAAGAAACACCACCAAGGCTGCTGCCTTACCCCAGCGCCAGTTTGCACAGTCGGTGTTTGGGGACCTCAGCATGCCAGTTCTGCACACCTGACTGGAGAGCAGTGTGCTGGAATTGCAGCCATCAGGTGGCACAGTCCGTATGCTTTCCTGCTGACAGCTATTCTGGCCCATGACCACCCTACACCTCTCCGTGATTACATCACTAAGGACATGAGTCACCCACATACGACATCAAGCAAGGCCCAGATGTGCCCATGCTGCAGACAGAAAGCACCACTGGCAGCAGTCATCTATGCAAATGCAAGAGGAGATCTCCGAAGGCAAAAAGGTCTAGACTGCGTTATGTCAGAACGTAAACTAACCATCTCAGTACCATGCAAGTCACTCATAAAGTCATCTCTCCACTTCAGAAGCTTCAGTCACAGAATCACAGAATGGCCTGGGTTGGAAGGGACCTCAAGGATCATGAATCCCCAACCCCCCTACCGGGCAGGGCTACCAACCACCCCATTTACTAGATCAGGTTGCCCAGGGCCTCGTCCAACCTGGCCTTGAACACCTCCAGGGACGGGGCATCCACAACCTCTCTGGGCAGCCTGTTCCAGCATCTCACCACCCTCCTTGTAAAGAATTTCCCCCTAACATCCAACCTAAATCTTCCCTCTTTCAACTTAAAACCGTCCTGTTGCTAAAGCTGCTAGTTTTCAGAGCCTATTTCTCATTTAAAGCCAAAATGATTAAAAGACTATCAGAAATGTTCATCTTCACTTACATCCAGTCAAAAAATACACATGGGTGGTTTGAAGGGACAAAACCTATTTATGATGGCTCACCTAAAATCATCAGTACAACAGGACAAATGTTTAGCACTGTGGTCATACATACAAGACCACAGGGCACTTCTGCACGGTGATGAGGGGAGCACTTTGCTTTGCTCCAGATGGACAGCTGCTGGCAGCATCACAGAGCTGCTGTGTTCCTAGCGTATCTCCTGAGCATCTCTCCCTGTCATGGTGCAGCAGCAAAAGCCCGTAATTCTACTTTTTATAGTCTAAAACTGCAAAGGAGGAACCTTGAGAAGGAGGAAAATACACTAAAGGGTGGAATGTTGATGCACAGTGTAGAGAAGTGCATCAGCTCCAAATACTTTGTGTGTGTTGGCTCGTCCTTCGTTCATTTTTAAGACTCATCGTTACTATCAATCACTCTGTGATCCTCACACATCCCTTCCAACTTGGGATGGTCTGTGATTCAGACAAAAATAAACTCAACAAAGCTGATGGTTTGCCACGTGAAAGGGGAAATTTAGTAGGTGAATTACAAGAACAGGAATAGGACGATCCTCAAGCACAGAACCACAAACTGCAGATAGCCTGATACACAAATGAAAAGCAGATGGAGCCGTTCCACTCTGTACAAATCCAGCATACCTGGAAGAAGTTTTGGGAACAGGTCCTCTTTTCAGTGCTTCAAATTGCCTGGCTTGCACACAGCAATGAGACAAGCCCAGCTGAACAGAACAGCCACCCAAGCCTGTGCTTAAGGGTAATCCTTCGCAACGAGAGGTTCTTAGGAGATAGCCCTACTTGTAACAGAACAAACATTACTTATACTAATGCTGCAGGGTGACTGTGAGAGCAGCTTTATGTGCAGCTTTCAACTGACTTCTATGATCACTTACACAGATTTTCTTTTCTATGAATACACAGAAGGAATACAGCCTTTCTGTGAGTTTTACGCTAGACAACAAACTAATCCCAAACTGGCAGCTTAGGCGTACAGATGAAGATTTCAGCAACAACTCATTCAATAGGTTGTTTCAGATGAGTGCTACCCAGAGTCAAGGTGACCGCAGCCCAGAACACAACTGAAGAACTCAGGACTCTTTAGCCAGGCAGACAGTCAGAGCAGCACTGTCAGTGCAGAACTACAGAGATGTCAGTTCTGTTCATCACTTAGGAACTGATATGAAGGAAAGCACACAGGAACACCAGCAATTACGTACCACAGAGGCGCTGGGAACTGCACACAGAGGAGTCATTTCAGACTGGACACAGCCACACACCATTGCAATGGCTCAGTGGTATAAACAATGCCCATGATGCAACCGCAGCCAGACATCTGGGCTGGGCCACAACAAAGTACAGAGCTTCCAGATGAAGAAGGCAAATAAAGCCCCCTTCAGGAAGGATGGGGGGAGGCAGGGAGAGAGACCCTGCTGGAGACACATCAACTTTTTGGCAAAGGAGAGATGTCAGTGGTGAAGCCCTCTCCAGTAGGGAATGCAGTGCAGCAGCAGCTGGGAAGCAGCACAGCTGCAAAATGTGAAAACACTCAGGAGAGGTTAGGGAAGGAGTTGGGAGGCAGGCTTACCCAACCTACAGACTACATACCATAATCCTCATGGGGCTTGAGGAGTATGTGACACATACCTCACACCTTGTAGGAGATGGGAAAGACAACAACAACACTCTGGAGATCTCACTTCTCCAGTCCTGGACACAACAGCATGGGAGCGGGAGCAGCAACGTTGGCCTCAGCAGAGCTTGCTGGCTCGCCTCCTTCTACAGCTGCGTGCTCTGATCACCCAAACCCCTGTGGCCAACACAACTTTCTCCTGCACACACACGGCTGCCTCTAAGGACTGGCATGTGCACCGTAAATACCAGCCCACTCACATGAGAACAGTAGCCTACCTTCTCCTTGCTAACCACAAGATATTAGTGGAAGAGTTGTTGTAGGAGACCAAATACCATGAACAGAGGAAAATGAGAAACATATATATTGGCATATAAAATGGAGCATGAGCTGACAAGACGTGCAGTTTCCTTTGGAGCTTCCAGAGCTACAACTCCATCAGAGAGGACAAGCCTGTGGGGAAGGACAACTCAAGTTTCAACCACGTATGATGATCCTCTGGATTAATCACAGTATTTGTCAAAATACTGTCCTCCATGCACAGTAGTGTCCCTTTATGTTGTTGTTCTCTCTGATTACTTAACAAGCAAACACAAGGGAATGCCTAGAAAGGCTTTAAGACCCAAACCACCTAGGCCTCTTAATCAAGGCTACTAATCCTCAAGGGTAATAACAGCCAAGGCCCGTAAGTCAAACATCTCTGCACACGCCAGCCATTTTCTGTCCTTTCAGTTGGCCATGATGATCTGTAAGTTCACTTTCCCTCCACTTTCTCTTGGGTTACTCTATTTCTTAGAAACAGAGGTTCAGAGATTACATCACAGCCTTACGCAAGGGAAACTTTTGGATGCCACTGGGCTGACACAACTCAGATGAAAACTTGTGATACTGAATGGAGGAAGGGATAGGCTCAGGCCTTCCTGCACAGCCTCTGAAAAAAAAACCAAAAACAATTACATTTTTCATCTGAGCTTCATTGTAAGAGTTTGCTGGTGCTCTACACGGAACACATCTCCAGACCTGCCCTACCAATGCAACTGTAGTACTGGATTAACTTATCGGGCACTTCAGGGAAGCCTAAGCACAAAACTTAATTAAAAACTTAATTGGTGCCCTAAAAATACTCAGTTGAGGTTCTTTTTCCTCCTACCCACAGAGAAAAACAAGCTTTTAGAACAGTGCTCTGGCAATCTCCTCTTACTGCCTGCATACAGGAGGAGAAATTTACCCTTTTTGAATTGCTTTTGGGACTAAAGAGCAGACAGCTTTTCAGAGGGGGATGAGGAAAACAACTACTTAAAACTACTTTCTCCATCAAGTCTGAAAATATTTACAGGGGGGCAAAGGGTAAAAGTGAGGGAATACACTAGAAAGAAATACACTGGAAGGAATGGTAAAGTAACCCAGGGAAGAAGAAAAAAAAGTACATATTTAATTGAATAACTCCACTAAGTTGTGCAACAGAAAGACAGGAAATGAGAATAAAAGACAGAACAATGTGACAAAACACAAAGATTTACACACGCTCCCATGCCACTCCTTCAGTGACCAACTGATAACCACCCCTTGCACGCTACATAAATCAAGTCTTCAGAAAATCTTTAACTTCTACAGTCTCTGTTGTAGAGATACATAACCCACCACAACTACAGCAGGTAGGATTTGTTATTTTATTTTTTTTAATTGAACACATCCTAAGAGAAGAATAATGCAGAAAAAAGGTTACTCCAACTGCACGTCTTGCACTATAAACTGAGACTGGATTTCAGCTCACCTAACATCAGTTATCTATACGCTTACTTTTGACTAAAGGTAATGGCCCAAGGCTTGCTCTGTACTGAAGGAAGAAGCCAACCACAGCTATACCGCAATTTATCCTCTTTTCAGATTAATTTCTGTGATGGG
>PPHD01031653.1:0-10010 GCA_002909625.1 Bambusicola thoracicus | reverse complement strand
ATCCTTGAGGCCTGTACTACTTCAACCAACTTGGTTGAAGACAGCCAACAGCTTCCACTGCCTTTGAATGGGGTAAAAATAAACAAAACGTTAGACAGCAATCCCATATTCTCAAAAAAACAGCCAAGAAGAGAACCAAAACAGCATTAAAAGAAGACACAAAAAACCCACCACAATCAATCACCAAGGTCAAGGAAAATGTACACAGAAGACCAGCCCTGGGGCACTCTTTCTCAAATGCCTTCATCTTGAGTGGTCACCCTCCTCAAGACATGCCCAGCACCTCTGGAAGTCACTAGTTTTGCGCTGCCTTACAGGCAGAAAGCTGAAGAACAAAGGACAAAGACAATGCGGGACTTCAGTGATCAGTAGGGAATCCAGTTTGCTTCCTCACCCATTAAGCAGTGCAACTTCCTTTTAATTTATTTTTAAGTTGTGCATCTTAGAAAACTGGGAAGGAAAAAAAAAAACCAAACACAACCATACTCCAAGCCCAAAATATTGAAATATCACCTCATTTCTATAATCAGGCTTCAACAGGTTGTCTTTAATTGTTTGTGGTGTTCATAATTTTCATTACATTAACTAAAATTTCCTAACTAAGTTTTTATAAGGCCCTTACATTTATCAGCTGACCACATATGCATCTCCTCCTATTTTGCCATAATTAGGTATTTCCTTTTCAGAAGAAAGCACTGGCTTATTCCACATTGCCACATTTCTGAAATGAATGCTAGAAATTCATAGCAAATTAATTTATGACAAGTTTCACTTGTTCACTCTATGCTGTCAGGATACACAAATCCAGACTACCTGCTCTGGGGGAGTGCTCACCCCTAAATAAGCATTTAACCAGAGAGTATATCCTTCCCAGTGGAAGCAGGACCATTCCCCACTCTACTCTGGAATGGTGCACCCTCTACAGGACAAGGAAGAGATGCTTTAAAGGTCCCCTCTCTCTGCCCCCAGCCAGCAACACACATGTGGCACTGCCAGCACACCAACAACTGGTCCCACCTCCACGTGACCGAAGGGGCCATCCACCCCACCTGTAAAACTCCATTTTTAAAGGAACTCAGAAAAGGGCTCTTTCAAAGGGCCTTCAGAAGTCCTTTCCTTCCCATGGGAAGGAAGAAACAAAAAATTTCAAAGCTGTATTCTAATGAGTGACTGCCACATATTTCCCAAACTGCTCCCAGCTCTTCGTTGTAGGAGAAAATCTAAGATGAAGGTGAAAGAGTCGCTCTCGTACAAGCGGACGCCCATTGCCCCTCAGCGCCATGCAGAGCAGACACTCACTGGCAGCAGTGAAGGACTCTCAGACGGCACGCTGTACTATGCACTGCTCAGTCCTGAAGAAAAACACGGGCTACAGTGAGTAATCCTTGATAAAACAGAGTACATTTACTTTACATTTGTAATTTTAAAGATGAAAGGGTATGAAACAACCCTGGCTTGTTATTAGGAAATGCCTTGTTAGCCACTTTCTTTTGAATTCACTCAGCGCCATTTGTAGAAAAGCCATTTCTCCACGGGAACCATTGCTTTTCAGATCGCTTTTTCCCCGGCTTCCCAGCAATTTCTGTTTGCAGAGTAATGAAGACCAGTGTGGTTCTCTTCTACACCATTTCATTGCATTTACATTTTTTAAAATAATTGATCATATCTCTGTAATTTTATACTTCTATTCTAAAACATAGGATACATACAGTCGCTACTCAGCGTGGCCAGTGAATTATGGCTTATTTGGGACTTTAAATACAAAGATTATAAAAGTGTTGGTTAAAGTGCTGCCAAGTGAACTAAACTTAGTGTTCATGGTATCTGGCTAAATATATGTTTTTTAAGTAATAAGAAGGAGTTGTTATTGAAACTGCAATCATCTTTCACAATAAATACTGTTTTACTTGAAGGCTTCTATGCAGTAAAGTTATATCAGTACTTGGGTATGGTGTACTTATCATTAACGCAAACATAGGGAAAACACACTAATGTTTCTTAAATTGTGTTTCCTTTGTCTATGCTAATGCAAAGAACAATTTGGTGTGCCACGTGCACCAAGGGCTGACAAAGGCATGGCTGAATAGTAGTTAAAGATGTCTGCTCAGTGAGCAGGGATTCTCGGCTTGGACAGCTGTTATCAAGAGCATTATGAATGGACTGAAGAGGAGGTAACGCTCACTGACCATTAATACAGAAAGGCTTGGAGGCTGAATTACAGTGAGACTGTTTAGACTGAGATTCCCTAAGTATGTTTACAACCACATAAATGCAATCTACCTGGATGCTCCTGAGACCTACTGAACTCAGATGGTTGCTGCCAGGATGAAGGCTCTACAAAACCACCAACTAGAATCAAATTGCAGACACTTGCACTCCAAAGGAAAAATTAGCTTTCTCTGAGCCCACATGAGATCTAAAAGCAAGGCTCATAAGCATTTAAAAAAATCAAAGCCTTATTTTCCCTCTCTCGTAACTAAAGACAATGGAAAACTCTACAGATTTGTACTTTTAAGTATGTGCATACATATTTAAATAATACACAAAATACAGATATTTAAAACATATACTTCTTTCTTAAGCGGATCACAGAGAAAATGTACAGATAGTAACAGGTTTGCCTGCAGTATTAGGAATGCAATAGAAGGAAAAGATAAAAACAGTCAAGGGTTTTTGAGTACTTGTCTTATTGTCAACATTTGTACAGCATGGGAATTGGTTTCCTAATGACTTATCTTCCCTCTCTCAGGAGTTGTGTGGGCTTCAGAAGACTTGAAGAAGGAACAGTCTTTCTGGTGAAAGCAACTTGGGGTCTCCTATTCAGAAGTGCTCCCTTGCCTGGTGGTCGCCACCCGAGTACCCCTTCAGACCTCCACATACAGCTGGCATCTCCAAAGAAGTACCACAGAGGGAAGAACTCACAGATTTTTCCTTAGAGCCCAACTTATTCCTGGTTAAGATCTATGACAGCATCAAACTCAAAGACATCAACACAGCATCTAACATTTCAGGCATACAGGTCTATGAAAAGAGTTTCTCCAAGAAATGCTCATCTTGGAATTCTGATGAGAGGATTTGTGGAGGTAGGATGGACACGGTGCCCCAGCCTTGGTCATCCATCTCGCTCTCGGAGGGCCTGGGGCAGCAGATCCCCCAGGGTGTCTTTTCCTGCTCTGCTCCCTCTCCTTTCCTGTATCCTACCACAAAACACCATGCAGCTACACAGCCATCTGACAGCCAAAGGCAGCTACTCCCATCACTCAGCGGCGCTCACACCAAGCCTCCATCAGGAGGCTGTCCCAGCTGAGGGGCAAAACTGATGGGGAGAGCAAGCAGTGCCTTATGTGAGGTCAAGTCAGCCTCACGCTAGGCCAGTTCCAACACCTTCAATCAACAAGTTTTCTCACTGGAAAAAGGTGATTTTGAGAACTTGAAGCTTTTTCATGTGAAAATGGCAGTTTTGACAAAGGCCTCCCATTCTGCGATGGAGATAATCAAAATGAAAAAAATCTCATCTTGAATCAAACTGAAAAGCAACGCAAAGCTGAAACAGTTACACTTTCTGTTTTGACATTTCCCATTCAAAACTCCTCAGAATCCTTTCCCTGCTGTGTGAAAATGTTCCTTTTCTGATTTTTTTTTTTTTTATTATTTGTTTCACTGGAGGAAAAGAATTTGGAAATGCTGACATTTCTCACATGAGATATTTCAAGCTTTATCTAGGGAAGTTGTGCCTACAAGTACACTGAGTAAGGCTTGGTTCCTTGCACCCCGCCCCACCAGTATTTCAGAAGACTTGCTGGAAAATATCAAAGTTAAATAACACCCTTCCGATATTGAAGGCAAAGTTAACGGGTTATGTTTTTCTCTTCAAATCCCGACACTTTTCTGGGATTCCAAATATTAAAAGGTAACCAGATTTAAAACCAACTTCACAGCAGAAATCCTTCCATAGAAAATGACAGACCAGCTGATGCAACTGGCAAAATTCACACTTTTAATTAAAATGATTAAACATAAGAGACCCCATTGCCTGTTTCATGTGTAAAACAACAACAAAGTAGGCATTTATGAAAGAAATATCATGTTTCTGTGCATCTCAAAGGAAAGCTGAGAACTGAATTCACGCTGAGGATTCTTTGCGAGGTGTTTATATTCTTCCTCTTCCTCCAAACTATCAGTGCAAACCTGAGACCAGCCCAGTGTTCAAATTCTATACTGTCAAAGGCAGCCTGCTGTGATAGATTTCTTCTATAAAATGTATTGGTGTACGTACCCTGGACGATTGCTTTAATTTCAGTGGTTTTACAGCAGTAAACACAACATGAATTAATCTTTTCCTCAATGGTCAAAGGTACTGCGATTGCAAAGATCAGTCTCTTCGGAAACATTACCTATTTTGAATGTTCTCTGAATAGAAAGTGTTATACAGCAATTATTAGTTGTATTTTCTAATACAAACTCCTGAAATATGAAAACAGCTTTCGTGAGGAGATCAAGAGGAATATACGTATGTTTACTAATATTAAATGCATTTACAGATTATTTCATACTCAGGATTCCTGCAAAAATGATATTATATTCTTTCCATAGAAATTCCCCTTTAGGTGATCAGTAGAGGCAACTTATTTCTTGGGAGGCGAGGCTCGTATAACAATAATTTGTAAATCCAGTTAAATTAAAATCTTAACTGCGTTTACTCCACAGTCATGAAACTAACTATATCCAGAATCATTTCACTTTAAAAAAGTCATTTTAGTCTAAAGTTTGGCAAAAAAAATAAACTGAAATGCTTAGAAATTTACATTTTTGTCACTCCATAAATCAAAACTTACTTTACATATTAGAACAATTTTTGTGAGAATTTTGGATCTGAGCTGATAACCTTTTGCCAAGTTTTAACGAAATGCAAATTGAAACATCTGAGATATTAAACAGACAATCGAGGTTTATGGTTACATCATAAGATTATTGCCCAGTAACACTGCATACTATGGCCCCAACTCTGAAGCACTTGCATGCTTTATGTATGCAAGCAACCCTTGTGAACACAAATATAAGTGTTAATATAACCTCATGGCATCGAGAACACAGTGTTGTTTCAGCAATTGACATGCAAACTGTTTTGCTAAGGGAACATTCCTCCAAAAGATGTAGGAGGGTGTATGAGTAGAAAAGGGCAGCAAACTAAGGCAGAAGCTTAATTATAGTACCGCTAATGGCAGGAAGAGAATACAGCTTTGAAGACAGCCAGCAGTCTTAGTTTGGAGCACTCGGAGAGTGTGAAGGATGAGCTCCCCATCTTGCGTAAGCTAGACTGGGCTCACTGGAGTCCTGTTACATGGCTTCTTACCAGATTGGGATCTGATCCATATCTGTAGATGATGCATAAAGCAAAAAAGCCCAGTGGTTGACAAAAAATGGAGACAAAGATGCTCCTTGTAGGTCACCACATCTTTTTCCTCAAAAAAGGCTGTGCTGTAGAGGCACACCATAATGCAGACCTTACGTAGTGTGCGGGAAGCATTAATTAATACCTTTAATCATTTATATACCACAGCAAGATAAGAATAAGCAACTTGCTGGACATAAAATCTTTCCAGACACTGCACGTAGGCTCAGTTATGGCCATTTCTCACTTCCACACCTCAGAGATACTGCTGATGAGCTCCTGTCTAGCCCCAGATTTTCTTTCACAGTAGCAGCCAGGAAGAGTTAGGTGTGCAAACTCTGATGCATTTGTGGTTCATACTAATTCATCCTTGCCCTCCGTGAAAGCTACAGACATGTAGCTGAGAACAGAGAGGCGGCTGCTTTAAGCAGACAGTTGCTAATAGCACGGGGTATGCAGTACTCCAAGAAGGGTTGGATTGAAAGAGAAGGGACTCACACGGCGCTGAGTCCAGACCCGAGAGGCAACAAGCAGACCAGGGCCATCAGGTGGGGTTGGCAGCGGTTGCACGGGGTGAGTGAGTTCCTCCTCCCTCGGCAGCCAAAGCAGAGGGGGACCGCAACACGTCCTTTGGCGGGCCTGCGAGAGGGACGCCAAGAGCTCGACAGCAGACCCACCGCAACCGGGTCACCAGGCGGTCACTGCCCAGCGGGTGCCCCCACGGTCTTCTCGTACCGCTCTTCTAACCAAACAAATTGAGACTAAATTGTAGGCTAAGCTTTTCTCTGGGAGAAAAATGTTCCCACTCAAATTTCACTGTTCTAATTGCAGAAGCTAGAAATAAAAATACTTCCATTCAAATAACCGGTGTTCAAAATGCTTTCGGCCGAACTTTGCCTCCCAAAAGAAGCAACGGTGCGTAAATGATGTTCTGTGTTATCATTTTTATTGGTGCTATGGTCCAGGACCCCAAAGATGCTGTCCTACCACAAAATGAAGAAGATTATCCCGTCTCCGAATCATATTTTATTACAACAGCTTACAGTTTTTATTTAATCATCTCAGCATGTACTGCATGGAGTCTGCAGTGGAATCAATTCATCTCCAGCAAGCATTGGGCCAAACTGTGCTTTTACTCCCAGGAGGAGGGGTGGGGGTAAAACATACAGAGCAGCTGGGGCCACCCAGTAGTTCAGCGACGCACTCTGACAGCAGCAATGGCAGATACAAGCAGAAAACATCTTTAAAGAGCCCTTAATTCTTCAGCAAAGCCATAATTATATTCTGAACATTTTTTCCCATGATCATTTTCATCCAAAAATTTGCCAAAAAAATTCATCGTGAAAGGCATAGAAATCTACATTTTTGACACTCCATAAATCAAAAGCTTATTTTACATAGCAGAACCAAATTGCAGTATATTTTACCTCAACTGTACTGCCTTTTAGCATTACCTGCTCCATTTCCAGACCTGAGGACTTTTATATCCCTTCCACCGCTCCTCCTCAGACTTTCAAATTCATCATCCTCTTCACTAAACATATAACGTGATTTCTCAAAACCTACCCCCATGAAGTGCAAAGGGCCCCCAGCTGAACCAGATCAGTGTTTGCTGTGGTGTCTTAGGGTAGCCTGGGATCGCTCTTCCCCTGCTTTCCATCCCTCCAGGTTCCCATCCAGCTATTCCCCACAGGTTAACAACACTCCCTCTCAAGCCAAAGGAGCAGCAAACATTTTGCAAGCACTTCCAGGCTGCAAATGAATGCAGACGTCCCTTCCAGTGCAGCTCCTCCATCCTGGAGGGCAGGAAGGCTTCCTCTGGGGAGGACGCATTTAGGAGCATTCATTCCAAGTGAGGGGAACAAGCCCTGGCTTTTTGTCAGTACATGAAAAATGTTTGCTCTTCAGTTTCAACTCTGCTTTCTTTTCTAAATCCAAATGAGTCACCTTTTTATTTGGGAAACTGGATCATAAATTCATATAGTCTAACCACAACCAAAACAAAACAAAAAATACAAGTAAATCTGAGAATAATAGTGACTTTCAGACATGATCAAGCTGGGTTTGATTTGTGTTATTTATCAAGAGTTCAGAAACCTCGTTTCCCTCCACCAATCCCCTGAGCCATTAGCTTTCACATTGCACCACATTCTTATAAGATTATGGGAATTTTCAGCTTAGAAAATCCAAAGCATTCTGCAGCTAAGCATATTTAGTTGCATTTTCCAGTTCTATTTTAAAATAATACCACTACATCTGATACCCCATACTTGTCTGTGACAAATGTAATATGCAAACATCTTCCATTGCATAAACGACATAGGAATGGCAATAACAATACACCGAATATCTAACTCCCATTGTCTGGAGAGTGGTCTTAATGTTGCTGAGTTAATGAGTGAAATGAGCATTGTGGTCGAAGTGTCGCGTAAATAATGGTTTCCATTACAAAAAAAACTCTGCCACCACACCCTGGCCATCTCAAAAAGCAAGGCTCTAGAGGTTTCCCACAGACAAATACATAAACCAGTGCTGGATTTCTCCCCCTTCCCCCTCTAAGGCAACTAGCCTAGTGGCCTGTCTCTTTCTGGAACCTATTTTTTGTGACAAAACACTCCTAAAATATCATGTGGTTTTTCTACGAACATGAGTAAAACGCACTCGGCGTAGAGCAGCCTACTCCTGGTGCAAAGGTCGTCCTCCAGAGCTGCTGAGTGGTAACTCAAGCCACGCTCACGGCAATATAAATCCCTCTGCCTGTCTGCACCTTTCTGCACACCCAGCGGTGTGGGTGAGCGCTCCCTGCGCAGCGCCGGGCTGCAGTCACACCTCGTTGAGGATGGGCGGCTGATGGTGCCAGCCCACACTGGGTGCATACAACGGCTCTGCTGCCAGCAGCGTGCTGGGGAGAACTTGCAGGCGAGTTTTGCAAAGGGAAAGGGAGCAGGATCTACACAACTGAGCTGTGGGTTATCATAACAAAACAGCAGTTAGGGGGATATGCTAGGCTAAGAGTTCTGAAACTTGACACAGTGTACGCACAGCCTTTCTGCAGATGCAGAAGCCAAGGAAGAGAGGAAAAGGGAGAGTTGACCAAACTAACCTGGGAATTCAGTCTTGTGTGAAACCAGGCTCCCAAATGGCTGGCGATGGCACGCCTACTGCTGCAGGCACAGCAGTAGATGCTTTTTTACCCTAACTCCTCCCAGAGTGTGAAAATCATACTGACAATCTTTGGGTAAAACTATCTGCAATTCATCACGGGCTTCGTATCTGACATCTTGCACGAGACACAGTCAACAACAGAGTGCTTCACGAGGACTGCAAAATGGCCGCTCGCCTCCGCTGGCTTTTGCTAGTTTTGTGTAACTTCCTGCTGTGCGGTTTTTATTAGAGGGACCTGCAGATAGATTCAAGAAGAGCCGGGTGCTCTGTGCCACTGATACCACAGGTGAGGCGGGTGCCTGAGTGCCCAGGGCTCCCAAACACCCCAGCCCTGCCACCTGCAGTTCTCAGCTGCCTCCAAGCAGTCCCTGACTCTGGCCGGCATGATCATGCAGAGGAACTGGGTCACAGCTCTCATTTCACACCAAACCCATGCCTTCAGGCTGTGCTAGCACTAGTGACTCCCAGGTTGCAGAAGGCTTGGATGAAAATGAAGTAACCTGTTCTACGAAAACACGAAAGGTTCCATTAACTGAGGGTGGGGAACACAGTGGCAATTTAGTTTATGAATACTAGCAACAAACCTAGCCTTAAGTTGGCGCTTTCATTTTATCATGATGCGCCAGAACTATTTTTGGAGTACTTGGAATTAATACTCCTTGTATGAACTGCAGTAGTGGCACTGGGAGCCTCAGCTGCAAGTCAAGATCCAGGTCAGCTTGCGGGTGTCTGCACCAGGAAACAACACAGCAGCTTGTCCTTGCTTTGGACTGTGTGCAACATAAATCTTAAGTGAAAGACAAAAACAAACCCAGAGAGAGGAAGCACAGAACAATGATGAGTGAAGATTACTGTGCACAGTGCTGAGCTGTCCTCTTTCCTTCATTTCATCAGTTGAAACATCTGGAGCTTTTTAATGTTATTTTCTTTTTAGCTGTACAGCATACTGATCTGTAGGCTAGAATTCATTCTGTGCAGACAGCTAGCCTGAGCAAGGTGATAAAGCTGGCTGGAAAAGTCTAAGATATGCAGATTCCATCAAGGCTGGTCTCCCTTCAGTGTGAGAGGTAAACTCTGGGTCTTCTCAAGGTGAACACATACAACACACAGATTATCTGAGAAGTCCCTTCTCTCTGAGAGATCATCACACATCTCTCCTGACAGCAGACCTAGCAGCCACGTCAGGCTCATTCAACAGAAAGATGGACACCTTTCTTCTCAAAATTGAAAGCGAGCTTCTTTATCTAAAGAGAATATGTAAAATTTTAAGCACAGGGCTTCCCATTCAAGAACAATTGGGGTATTTATAGATACTGGGTGTGCTGTATGTTGCCTTGCTTAATATACAATTTTATTTACTTGGGTGTTTAGATTGGCATTCCTAAAAAAGAAGATAAAAGGCATCCCAAAGGCAAAAAACAAAACAAAACAAAACAAAATCACTTTGTCTTGA
>PPHD01031652.1:0-10010 GCA_002909625.1 Bambusicola thoracicus | reverse complement strand
CCAAGGTAAGTTGTTTCTTTCTGTGAACAAATATCTTTTAGCCACTGAGGAAGGAAAAACAAGACAGTTTTCAATTCTGAAAGGGCCTAACTTTTACAGCAACTTGAAGTAATCTCTATCAACCGTGGTGCTGGGTCATGGGGTCATGGTGTCAGGGTAGTTCTGGTAGTAGTTCTGGTAGTAGTTCAGACTGCAGCAATACTAAGCACAAATGAACCTTCCATATGAGAGATACAAAGCGACATCAAACTAAAAAATAGAAATATTTCTCACACAAAGTTTTAACTGTACGTAACTCGCCTGTTAAATTTTCTCACTGTTGGCTTACTTCTGAAGGAATCACCCCACACTGTGTATTCACGTTACTTCAGCTAAAAATGCCTGCCTTATTTAGACTTCGAATGGGAAGTGAAGTCCATGAAGCTCTGCAAGCCCTTTGGGTAGGAGAGACTCAAGCAAGGCCACAAATCAATATAATAGATTTGAAGAAATGAAAAATGAAGTATTCATATACCTGATATGACGGCTTTTCTATTCAAGTGTATACTTCCTTCAGATGACCTCAACCCACTTACATTCATACCTTCTAAGTTGCCCAGATACAGGAAAAGTAGGTGGCCAGTTTTCCTACCCCTTGTGTATTATATCTGTAATTGATATTCTTGCTATTTGCATCCACTCAAATGTTGAGGTAGAGGGAAACAAAAATCAAGAAAAGAATCTCAAAAACACATTAAGAGGTACCACTTCTTTAAAATCACATTGCAGCAAACACGCATTTTAAGAAAGACGTCATCTTCTAGGTGCTTGAGCATGTCTCTTTGGTATTGCTCTTTCACCTTCCTGAAAGAGAGATGCTTTCTGCATTTCTGACTGTATTTCACCACAATGGATAAGAATAATATGATCTGACAAGCTGTCCCTGAGCTAACTTCCATACACATGATTTTTGCAGTAGATGACATTCGATAACAAAGATATCTTTAGCACAATAAAGAGATGTGGCCAGATTCTCCAAAAATATAAATTAACACAGCTCCAGTGAAGAAACAAACAAACAAACAAAAAATGCTAAGCCAATTTAAGCCCACAAAGGAACTGTATGATAAAGTTGTGATGGTTTAATTACAATTCTTAGTAATTTGCTGAAGCTGAAGGAAATCAATTTATTTGTGTTCATTGTGAATACCTCCACAGTGCTGACTCCATGCCTTAAATGAAATGTATATAAAAGGCCTATGTGACCCCTATTGTATTCTTATTGGGTAATGCAGAGACTACTTAGATGCTATGAGCTGCTCCAGCTTAATTTGTGTTTGCCTCCAGATGTGACTTTAGCTAAAGTTTAGTTTTAGAAGCTACTGTTTTAGCAGCCAAACAGTGATGGAGGCAGTAGACTTGAACTTAATTCTGTCACTTCTTCCCACATGCTGTTTAGAAGGGTTTAGCAGAACACTAAGGGTGTGATATGCTAACACACTGACCTAAAACTCAGTGAGAGATGTCTCAGTCAAGTGTCTTTTCTGAAGTACTAACTGCCAGTCAGACAGTAATACAACAGAAGAGCATGGTTGATATACAGGAGATAAAGCACAGGTTGCAAGGAATGACTTGCAATAGGGATTATTCACATTCAGGAGATTTAATGTGAGGGACTGAGGCCAGTAACAAGTTGTTATAGACTAACAGATGCAGTCCATATGATTAGCTTATATGTAGTACAGCTGTGCATTATTTAGCCAAGAATGTGAAGGTGTTGGGAATTCTGACATAGAGTGATTGGCACATACTTAGACAAATGGCCTTGTTATATACTTCTTGGCTTTCAGAAAGTTAAAGTGTCTGAAGTGTCTCAACACATCACCTACTAAGGTATCTATATCCAAAATCACATAAAAGAAAGCTGTAAGCACCATCATGTGTTGATGCCTTTAGTTTCTACTAAAGGGACAGACTCTGGGAGAAATCTGGGGATGAAACTGGACATCAAACACAATGTGGAGCAACTCGGCTGTTCTGCATCAGAATTGAAGAGTCCCCTCTTCCCTTCAGCAGCTTTTGTTTTACCCCTGAATTTCAGGTGACTCTACAGATACAAAAGGACTCTGGGTTACGAACAGCATTATGAACTTTACATTAAAATCATTCTTCTTTAACAGAAGAAGGCAAAAATGTAAAAAAAAAAAAAAATAATCTCTAAACTATCTGATTAAAAAAACCTGCTGCAAATCTTTAAAGCAGAATATGAGCTCTGTGCAGAGGGATGTTTATACAGATCAGAAGTCTGTGAAAAGACAATTTCAGCCATGGAATTCCCTTTAACTTGATGCTGGTAGTATTATTGTCAGGAATATGAGAAATAATGAAGGGAAAAACCAAAAACACAGAGCTACAAAGTTGTCCCCCTAAGCTAGAATGCTGCTTCCTTTCAAACTTCTCCAAATGGTCTCAGAGATCAGAATATGATTTGAATTCTAAAAAAACCTATTATCTAGATACAGAGATTCAAGCTGCCTCTTGCAGTAAATGAGTAGGATGCAGTCAGATGTGGAACACTGGCCTGGGTCAGATGGCATTCAGACAAAATCATTAGGTTTAGCCCACAGAAGTCAAATCTCATGGCCAATTGAGTCAACGGCCCTGACTCTGCAAAGTACTTCCGACTGATTAGATCAGGCCAAGAAATGCCTTGCAGTACTATTATAATCTAAAGTCACAGAAACCCTGAGAGTAAACAGATGAAATTTTAACTGTGCTGACCGAAACAAGATCTGTGAAGTGAGGTACATAATGTTACCAAAAATAGTTTGAAAGCCAGATAAGTCATACAAGAGAAAAACAGGGAGGGAAACACTACTATTATAACTGTACAGAGACTGGCTTCATTCCAGGTGGGAAGAACATCTGAAAATGTTGATATTTTTCAGGAAAAATACTTCTATCTGGTGCTGTAAGAATAAAGATGGATTGTTTAGGGTCTTCAGAAATGTTTCAGTCCAACAAAGTAAAAAACTTTGACTTCTGTTTCTATTTGAAATACTATAAATTTACCTATAGGAAAAACAAACAAAAAACCATCAAAACATTAAAGTGGGCAAACTGTGATTTCCAAATGAACAAAAATGTTAAACTTTGCAGATTCTAAATAGATACATCATACTATTCTGATAATCTTTCTCTTTCTTCTTTTAAAAGGAAATTAAAATGAGTCAAAATACCACTATTAGAGTAGAATATAAAATATTACTGTGGACTACAGTTTCATTGCATTTCCTATGACTACCTTTACCAACCATGTCATGTAGATTGACAGCTTTCAGCAGTGCTATCTTTAAAGTAAGTAAAGAATAGTTAGGTATATTTGAAAGGTACTGGATACAGGTGAATTTCTGTAACTAAATTTATATCCTTTACATTGCATGTCACTGATACATATGCAAAACAGGACTCTAGTTATATGCATAACAAGACATATGCAAAAATACACCAAAATATTAATAAAGTCTCTGAATTTTGCATTCTCAGTATCATATTCCAGCATCCTTGATACAATCCCAGCTTACTGCAATGATTGATTCCCAAGGAGAGCTACGTGTTAAAATATAGTCAACACAGAATGTGAATGCAATATACATAGGTCCCGCTGAAAGTAATACCTCCTATTTATCTCCACAGAAACTAAAACAGATGTGAAGAGCACAATAACACTATTTGATAGAGCTACAAGATGCTATTTTTCAACACAGCCAACACCATTAGCTACGCAATTCTATCAGTGATAAACAAGAGCCTGCATACCATGCCTGTAAAAATCTGCATGGCCATCAAGAATATGGATTGTTACTCATGTCACTGTCACCACTGCTGAAACATACTATCCACTGCCTTGCTATGCTCAAATCCACTGTTTGTTCTCCACAAGCAGTCAGAAAATGTCGATGAATGTCAGTGGGTGCCACTTTTTCCACATGGAGGAATTCAGCACCACCACTGCTTCGTATGCACTTCCATGTCAGACGCCATTTTGTCAGACTGCCCCTCTGCTCTCTGCTGCCACCTGTCACACGGCAACAACAAATAACAGGATTTGTGGGAAGGTTCAAACTGAACTGCCTTTACCACCAGTATCCACCTCTGACGTCATGAGCTCATATAATAAAATAGAAGGCATTACTTTCAGAGCAGCCTTTATACAATCTCAGAGAAAGGATATAGAGGATAGAGTGTCTAATTGCACCAAAGGTTTCATAATGCAGTGGCAGAGTCTAACTTTGTCAGTGGCACAAGTATTTGAGAGGAAGGGTTATGGTCTTACGAAGCAACTAGTACTTAGTAAAAGTTCTTTTCACCTTTGAACACATTTCTTGCCTATCCTTTAGGTCCAGGTCAAACCTGCGCTCTATCACTAGGTCTTACGAGTCATTCAAGAAAGTTTTATAAAAGAATTCTGTTCCCATTCATTTCTATGGAAGTCAGAGAACACAGGCCTCTCATTTCAGAGGAATTTAGGAGTCCATTTCTTTTCTGGAAAACGACCTACTTCTACATAGAAATTTGAAGGACAAATGAGTTTCACGGCATGCTCATATACTGTAGGCAATAAAAGTCAGCTATAGACCATGAGCTAAAGTGATAATAAAAAATGGTATTTTGAGGGGATCAGCTGAAGGAAATTCCTAGAAAATGCTTGGTATATCTGTGTTGCATTGTGGGAGAGCAGCCTTGAGTGAGGGCAGAAACAAGACCAATTTACATTCCCTTTAGACCCACTCCATTTCAACATACACTGAGCAGCAAAAAGGCCCTGAGGTATAAATTAGAGCAACAGCTGCTTTTTGCTTGCAACACCTCATGTTATGCTGCCTACAGACTCCCATGAAACCCATGGTACCTGAACAACTATTTCAGAAATGTTTAAATTCACCTATTTTGCCAGGAAATATGCACTCAAATAGCAAATGATCTCTTGCAGGTGTAGACCCTGCTAGGCCAGGCCATCACTGGTTATGTATTTCTCCTACTTTTCCCCAACATTTGCTGATTTGTGGATAGGCCTTTCCTTTTATCAGGAGCAGCTTCTGCTTCGGGACTCTCTTCTCAACTTCATGGCCACTCCTCATTTGGCATGGTGCTTACCTATATCCTGTTTTTACCTCCATGGGGTATCCTGTCCTTCTCTCCTTTGAGCCTCTTCCCTCAGTAAATAAAATTACATTTTGCTGCACAGCAAGGGACAGGTTTACATTTGCTAATTGTTCTCTTAATGACTGTATCTCTTAGGACAGAAAGTTAAGTGTCTCTCTCCCAACAATAATACTGAAGAGGAGACTTGATCTGAATGCAATCATGCTTTAGGGTCATATCATCACTACCAGAGAAGGATCGATGTGTATTGTATCAGTGGCCCATGGTATGGGAGATATGGGTGACAAATGTCAGATAACAAATGAAGTAACACAGTTACTGTCCCTTATCTCTGTTAGTTCTGTAACAAGGATTGTTACAGAAAGTCACAGACTCGCTTAAGCAGAAGTCGGGAAGCAGAGTTGAAATTTCTGCATGTTGCAAACATCAAAACAGTTCTGCACCTTGTTTATATGAGCACAACCTGCTAGATGCAAGGTGCTGTGACATCTAGAAATATTGTCCTGTGGAAAACTCCATATAGCCACTTCCTCAGATTTTCTTTTCATGCTTTATTGCAGCTCTTTTACATATTCATTTCCTAAGCATCTCTTAACCACACAGGCTACCACATCAGGGCATAACTCTTACTGGTTATCCAGAGCACTTCCATCATGCTTACTTCAGCACTTGTGTTGTTTGGTTTAGAGCCTACTGCAGTCTGGCTTCACAGGTCTCTGACCACAGCGATAAAAAACAATCTCTACTTTCTAACTGAGAGAAAATATTGTGTGCTTGTTTTTCTTTTCTACACCAAAGGATGCTCATTACATTCTGTCAAGCTAAGAGGATAGCTTCTATATATCATCTGACCCACTAAGTAATTAGTTTATGTCAAGCAAACAACACATCTAAATTTTGCCAGCTTTTGTTTTGCTAAGCAAAAAACAAAAGCTCAGGAAAATCAACAAGACCTCAGCCCTTGCCCTGTATAGTCCACAACTCGATGAATAACCTGAAAAATACACATAAATGAAAACGTCTGTGCATCTTCCCTGGGATGATAAGGATAGTTTGGTGCAGTCCATTGCATTGCCCAGGTCAATAGTAGCCCTGTCCACAGTAGTCCCTTTAGGAACTGTTTCACACTAAGGGGGACGATGCATTTTTTCCCCTACTGAAACATCTCAGGAGCTCCCACTTCGTGCCTTAAGACAGAGAGAAGGATTTTTTCCTCTTTTGAAAGAAACCTGCTGACAAGTGTCTCTGTTCAGTCTGAGTCCATGTGATCTGGCCAGGGTAAGAACATATGGCTAAAGACACCTTAGCTGAAGGTTGCAACAACAAAGAAATTTCCTTTTTGGATAGTAGTGCTTTTTAGGATGGAATAGGTTGAGAAATTAGGTCTCAAGGTGTTACAGCAATAGTGTCAGTGTAGGGGAGAGAGGGAGCAGATCTGACATGACCACAGATGCATTTTGAGATCAGCAGTGCAATTATAGTGTTGAGCTCTTCTAAAGCTCAGAATTGGAGCAGAAAGGGTGCACTGCAGTTTTAGTTATGCTATTAAGGTTTCTATTCAGGGGAATTGCTATCCATTTTCAGCTACTCACAGAAATTGCAAAATCAAGGAAACTTTAGGGAGTGGAGGCATTTTAAAACTGGGTGGCAGAGCTCTCAGGCTCTAATTTTATTCTGAATATTAGAATTTTTTGTTCCCAGGAGAGATTTGCTCAATGCCTGAAAAGCACAATATTAATCGCTTCTCCCCAGCTCTAGTTTTCAGGTTACTCTTGGGTAAAGCAAGTGACCCAGCACAATATTTTACAGTGATAAAAAATTAAATGTACCTGATTTAGTTTCTGGTTGCTCTCCAAATCACCACCATTAGCAGAAGCTATTAATATCTGTGCTGATTGTCCAAGCTTTACTGTTCCTAAAGAACAAGGCTTTATCAATATACTTCATAAAAAAAAAACCTATGGGGAAACCAGGCACTTCAAACAGTCTTGTGCACATTCATGCACATACATGCACACGCATGCAGAAAGCATGCCTAAGTACTCCAGAAGTCACTGACAAAAAACATCTCATCCATTTTAGAGGAGGCGGAAGGCCAGAGAAAGTGCTCTCAGCTGGTTTTGTGGGCTCCCACAAACACATTCTTTATATCTTCTAAAAGCAGAACAGAGATGAACATCCTTTGCTCCATTCCCCATCCTAGTTTCTCTGAGATCAGTCAGCTGAGTGCTTGTCCCTAGCTGACTTTTAGGAAACTCCCCATATTACAACCATATTCGATATATCAACAGCTCCTTTCAGCACAGTTCTGGCTTGTTGTCCCTCCCACATCTCTTTGAGACAAATAAGTGCTAATCCATCAAGGAATCAAGGGTCAGTAGAAATACTCAGATTAGAGTTGCTAATTTGGTCTTGCAGTTGCAAATATTATTCATCCTGTACCCATCCTGCAGCAACTCCTTTTGATTGTGAGGTTGATTTACACTACCTGTCCTGCACCCACGTTCCTACTCCTCCTCAGCTATTTCCACTCCTGATTTTGCCCTTCTCAAGATGGTTAACTCTGCCTGATTCCTGTACTCAAATATTTCAGCTGCTCATTCACAGCAGCGAAGCTCTGAGTGTCCTGGGGGACACCAGTGAGCTGCCAAGGAGCTGAGTGCACTAATGCTTTAGCACATTACCTTCCCTCCACTGAGCAGTAGACCTTGACCTCAGCTCTGTTCACAGCATCTCTGGGATAAGTTCTGTTCTTAATTCCTTTGGAGACCAATGGACAGATCGTGGATCAGATGTTCAGTCTCAGATTTATAAGAAGGTGAATGTAACCCTTTCATATTGATTTTCATTTGTAACTGGGTGCCCATACACTTCTAAGGATCTGAGTTTATATTTCATAATGAATCCACACAGAAAATAAACCCCCTCCCCTGTCATTACAGATAAGTCAATAGCAATCTTATCATCATCTGTCCGTTTCAATTTACAGAATTATTACTGGTCTATTTTCTGCTGAAAAAAGGGACAGTTGTTCCCATGTGTTTTATTTTTTCATTGGAATTCTGCTATTTTTTAATATATCTGCTTATAGAAACACACGTGCATGTCTACACGTATATGCAAATATGCAAGCCTTCGGTATGGATGCACACATCTTTTTCTGAATTGCAGTCATGCTAAACAAAATCCCTCCAGGGCTTTTCTTGCCACTCCTTTTTACATGTTTGACAGTTTCCCAGGGAATTAGTCTTAGTGCATTATCGGATATGTGTTCTAAACAATTAAATTTGACATTTCTGTAGGACAAATCTCAGACCAAGAGAACTGTAATCTCTGAATGCAGAAATATATTGGGAGAGTTGTTTTCTTTTTCCTCCAAGATTCCCTATCCCTTCCTTTGTTTGTATTTCCTATCCCATTAAATGCTCCTGCTCATCATCTTACTATGCAGAATCTCATCTCGGCAGGTGCATTTCATTTATTGAAACATTATTTGAGAACAACTTTATTAAAAATTCAAGATGTCAATAGAAGATGACATAGTGCATAGCAGCTTGTAACTTGGAAAGCTTAACAGAATTAAACAACATTCAACAGCAGGCAGGATATGGTGTGAATTACAGAAAGGAGCAATGTTAAGCTGCTCTCTTGTGAATAAATTTGAAGTGTTTAGTCACATGGTTAGTAATGAAGACAGATAGGAGCAGAGGTGCATAGACAAAAGACAAAAAAAGTATGTCGTAGAAGAGGTCATGAGGGAAAGTGAAAAAGGCAAGGAAGCTACCCGCAGATTATAAGAAGTACTGAGAGAGTTAGGGGACTCAGAAGAAAGAAAGGCCTGGAGAGACAAGCCAGTTCTGCCTTCTTATACTTTCAGATTCACTGAAGGTTATAATAAAAGGTGAAACCTACCCTTGTTTAGATTTGGGCATGGACTTCCACTGTCAATGATTCCCAGCTTTGCCTTTGGGGAGCAGATTTCACAGTGTGTTTCTCCTCTAAAGGACTTGGCCTCATAAATTGCAAGACCTTTGCTCAGCTAAAAATATTGAGTGAGTTCATAGCATAATGGAACAAAATGTGAACACTAACAACCAAATATTAGCAGAGAATGTATATGATGAATAGCTGGGGAGAAACATAATGAATAATATTATTTGGTAAAGAATATCATCTGGCTGTGGCCAGAACAGAATAATGGGTAAAGAGACTAATAAATAACAGTTCAAATACACTGAGAACAAAAATATCCAAAGCATCAGCAAAACCAAGTTAAAACTTTTTGCCCACATCATATTTTTGTACTAAATGTCCTTAAAAAAATAGCAATGTCCACAAGAGCTATTTAATTGCCAATTAGGGCTCTCTCAAATTTTTGTTTACTGTAGAAAAGTAATTTTCAAAGGATGCTCAGCAAAAGAAACCTGACTAATACCACTTTCTGACCTTTTGAAAATAATACATTCTGAAGCACTTTTTAAAAGCCTGTTAATAGAAAATAGAAAAGTTTGAAAAATAGCAAATAAAAATAAAAACATTTCCATATTCTTCCACCAGCAAGGAAACATGCATAGCCTACTCTCCCTCTTGACATCTGTGTTTTCCAACACCGAAGCCCCTTCTGTGAGTCACTTCCCTACAATCAAAGAAAAGCTATCAGCATACTTTGCATGGCAACTAAGGTTCAGACATGCCCAAATGCTACCTACCTCTCTATACTGCATCACTATTGCTATAAACACAAAGATTATCCAGTGCTGCATGGTCTTCCCTTCCCTACTAACCTGTTCTACACCTTACACCTTTTTCCTTGTGATTCTGTACCTTTTCCAGCCACTTCTCTTATAAGGCCGCTATCTTCTGCA
>PPHD01031651.1:0-10010 GCA_002909625.1 Bambusicola thoracicus | reverse complement strand
ATGTGATAGATTTGTGTGATTAAAGGGTAGCTGGTAACCTGCTATGTTTGATGAATGTACAGCATGAGATAAGTGGCTCCTCAGATGCTAAGTACTTTGATAGACACAGTTTTACTTAGACAAATATGTTTAAATATTTGGGGCGCTGCTTGCAGTTTAAAGACAAGGAAAGTGAAGAAATGAGGCAAAGAGAAATGGTTTTATGCTAATCTGCAATTCATCTTTTTTATTCTACAAAGAAAGATGGCCTCTCCCTCCTGCATAATTAGGAGATGGAGGCAAGTCTGGAACATGAAGGAGAGGAGGTTGAGAGGTCCCGTAATACAGTGCTGGGTAAGTGAAGCTATATTATTAGCTAACACAATATTTTTTCCTCAGGAGGAGAGTACCTTTCCCAACTTCTGAATATTCATCTTTTTTGGTAATAAATCATTGGATGCTTCTACTTCAGAGAGCCAACCTGTATAGATCACATCTGTGCTACTCCTCAGAACATGGTATTCACTTCTTGCAAAAATCACAACCTTTTCTGAATATAGTAATTCTTGTTGCACCTTCTGTTGTCAAAGATAGAAGTCTGTAAATCAGGTATGAGATTTAAGATTGTGTAAAGCTGTTGGTTATTAACAAAATTCTATAATGATTTAAATGTATAGCCTGCTAGAGGAGATAATGAAAAAAATCACAGAATATTTGAGGTTGGAAGGGACATTGAAGACCTATTATAAGACAAACTATAAAGACTATTATAAAACAAATGTTTATTTCATAGGAGAATAAATTTGGAAAATTAACCTGAAAGCAGCTACAGTTCCTCCAGACATTTTTCTGACTGATCCAGCTTTACGGCAAAAAAAATTTTTGAATTGTGTGATCCTTTTACTAATACATATTGTCTAAAAAAAGACATTGACACGTGATTGTAGTACAGAAACTAGATACTTCAGAGGAAAAGTCTATTAGGAAAACCTGGAAGAAGAACAGTTTGACAGCACACACCAAAAATAACTTGGCTATTAGTTTCTCTGACCTCATTATTTTTTAGTTTGCTCTGAATTCAGCACTGCAAGTAAATTAAAATAACAACAGCACTCAGGGGAACAGTCTAATTAATATATTCATGTGTGATTATACTGCATATGAAACTTTATGGGCAGTGAATCAGAATGCTATCTTATGCGTGTGGACACATAGTCTGTCATAGTTTTCTGTTAAATGACAATCTGAAAAGGCTCAGATTGGTCAAAAAAAAATTGTTCCAAGAGAGATGCTTTGTAAAATTACAACTATTATTTTTATGCTTAGACTCTTTTTCTAAAGCAAATATATTAAATTTTTAATATAGATAAGCCACAACAAAATATCATCATGATTTCAAAATATTTACAGAAATATTTAGCGTGGAGATGCACTGACTGAGAAGAAGAAAGTGAGCAGAAAGAAGCAGCAGTGAGCTAGATAGGACAGTGTGGATAAGAAAAATGAGATTAGTAACTAAAGATTTCCAAGGAAGAGAAATCTAGATTAACAGAACACACAAATAAACAACAACAACAACAGAAAAGATGTCCAGGGAGTTTGCAAAACACAGTACATAAAGCTTAAAACATCTTGTGAGAGAAAAAAAAAAAAATCAATGGTTCTTCCAATTTAATAGAACTAGAGGAAAAGTATTTACATGGTGAAAACAAACCACTTGGGCATTCCTGTACTGAGGTTTCTCTTTTTCATTTCTGATTTGGAATTTTATTTTTCCTATGCAACAAAAAATTTGGGGTGTGTGTGAAATCAAAAGTACAGGAAGGTTGTCAGATCCCCAGAGCAGGCCTCTTCTGGTATTAATTAACCGTTTGTCATAATATGGGACACATGATTCCATTCTTTAGGAAAAGGCTGAAAACCTCACAACTTCACAATTTCCTAAAATGAGAAAACTGCCCTGCCTTTGGGCTGTGTAATCCAAGGAAAGAGTGTGTGTTGTGTGGGCTGTTTGGGCTTCATCCCCCACTGGAGAGCTATTAGTAATCAGCATTGCTTGAAAAGCTGCTTCTTTTACTCCCTTAGCTTCTAAATCTGAGTGTTTAGAACACCTGCTACTTGATTCTGGAGCAAGGGCTTCTGTATGACTGCTCATGCAATCACAGCCTCTTAATCTTTTCTCCAAAGACTTGCTTGTGTGTTACAGTTATACCTGCCCTGGCAATATGCTCCATCTCTCCCTGGAGCAAAAAGGAATGTGAGAGGAACTTAGTTATGAACCTGAGTCTACGCTAAAGTCCTGCTGAACTCCAGTTTCACTATGGAGAGGAAGAGAGCATAAGTGCCTTTGGGCCTTATGGTAGCATCATTTTGCAGTAGTACCAAAGATACCTTAAAATCCCATACAGTCATACCATGAAATGTGTCTTTCAACACACAGTAGACGACATTCCTGGAAAGAAACAGTGTTCTGAAAAGAAGCTCCCAGAGAGGGGAAAGAAACTATCTGAAGGCAAACAAAGAGACATGAGCAACCACTGGTGACTCATCACCACCACTTAGACACAATGAACTCACACTTGATTCAGATGGAGATATCACACTGCTCTAGAACATTGTAAAATATTACCTTAAGTAATCAATTACAAATGAGAATAAAGATCATTTAAATGATAGATTAAAGGTTTTGGGGTTTTTTTGGAAAGCACTTAAATTAGTATAAAATGTAAAAGTTATAATTGTTTAAACGTGCCACAATTTGACATTTCTGACAAATAAAGTCAAAGTTTATATCAATTGTAATTATGCTGATAGACAGAACTGAGAAATGTTCAACCATTATACAGTAAACGTTTACTTCCAATAATTAGTTAATGATGTAAAGGTAGCTGATGCCATAAAGACACACGAGGCACTGTCAAGTCTCTGTTGTCTCAGGAAACGTCAGAAGAAATGACAGTGAACAATTTGTATGGTCTAAGAATCACAAAGCAGAAAAGAAATGCTGTATACTTAGGAGTACACTCTTAAAGCACAAAAAGGAGCGATAAACAGTAAGTACCAGAAAACAGCTTTTCAATTACGAGCTGGTACTAGTTAAGAAGATGATAATCACGAATCACAGCTTTAGTATGTAAGTGATTATAACAAAACAATGAATTTTCAAGTGCTTGAGTCACAATTTTTTTGTATACAGTTTTGGAATAATCCAAGGAAGTGCAATAACATGCTTGTGTAAAAAGGAGAAGGAGGTGTGGCTAAGGTTACAAGGTAAAACCTCCCAGTACAGAACTCAAAGCTGTGGTGCTCACTAACAGCTTTTTCTAAACAAAGAAGCATGAATCATATTAGGCTAAATTAGATACAGAGTTTCTTTGTTATTTCACAGCACTCCATGAAACTAGAGCCACTCTCTTATATTCAGAAAGCTTCTAAGCCATTGTGAAGGAACAAAAGGAGGGGGAGAGACAGCAAAGTGGAGGAAGACAAACCTGTGCTCAGGCTACCATGGCTGTAATCATCCTGAAGTGCTCTGTGGGAGATGCAGTGACACCTGCAATCACTGAAATCTTTTTTAAAAGACAGATCTCTCCAGAGGCATCTTGGGGGATTACCCCTGCCCTAACCAGCATAAGATAGCTCCATCAGGATTAGAAGCTACACTGCCACCTGCCTTGAATACATTCTAGTCAGCTGATACCTGCTTGCATAGTCAAATACAGGTTTTTCATCATAAGGCTGAGGAAGGCTGTTTTAGTAGTAACTAAAATTAAATCATGCACAGTTAGCAATAGCAAAGTCGTCAGACTTTACTGTGTTTGTATGTGAAAGTTGCAATTAAATGAGAATTCTCTAAGCCAATGTAATTTCAAAGCAGCTGACCTCAAGGGTAAATATTTTGTTCAGAAATAAGGTAATTTAGTTATACGAGTTAAAAAGAAACAGGTTTTCAGATTTATTATGCAATGAGATGATTCCTACGGATGCCATCCGTCAGAGTATAGCATGCAGGCTAACTTCCAGCACTGTGCTATTTTACATGGAATTGTCGATTGCCTACGTTTGTCACAACATTCTTCCCCTCTTTGATACATTTCTGCTTCACAGATCTGCTTCATCAAGTCCCAGTATCAGGTGCTATTACTTCTGCCTGTCTAGAAAGCAACAGACACTCTCACCGGAACAAATGCCATCCCTGGGCCCATAGTCAAATGTCTTCTCTGCAAACTTCTAATAGGAAGTGAAGGGGTCGTTGCATATTGAGACACAGAAAATTACAAGAAAAAGGTTGGTTTGCATTCAACAAGCAGGTAGCAAGTGTTATACTACAGGTTCTCAAAAGATACTAAATGCCTCATGTCCAGTGGTTTCAAAGGAGATTAGATGTATGTATCTGTGTAGGTCATGGATCTGTCAAGATCCAATTTTCAAAGCTTCGAAGCAAGGTAGGAAACATGATACTGATCTGCCACTTAAGAGCTTTTCTTTAAGATTAATTCTTAAGATTCCAAACCACCTAAGCTTACATTAAAACTTAAAGAAACATATAAGCTTAAATAATAAGTTTGATGTTGCAAACATCATTGAAAGGCTGTGGTAGTATATGGAGAATGGACCTTTTCAAAAGATAATGGTAAAGTAAGAGGAGATTTAGGTTAAATGTTAGGGAAAAATTTTTACTCAGAAGGTGGTAAGGCACAGGCACAGGCAGCCCAGAGGAGCTATGGATGCCCCATTCCTGGAGGCACTCAAGGGACTGGGTGGGTTTTAAGGTCCCTTCCAACTCAAGCCTTCCTATGATTCTATGAAAGAGCAGTTAACTGGGTGTCATTGAGGGGAAGATTGACGTACTGCAGGTAAATGTATGCCCTTGTATGCCTTCAGAGCGTTTTCCTGTAATCAGAATGCCTCTCCAAGCAAAATCCTCACATAACCATAATCTGCTGTGCACTTATCTTGCTCCACAGTGATGTTTAGGATACAACTGCAGCCAACCATGCTGCACACATCTGGAAGACTTTTCTAGCTGGAGTACTTTCCTAGCTGGAATGTCATTAACATTATAACAATTGTTTTCACACTTAATCATTGGGTACTCCCCTTTGTCCTCCTTTGGAGGGATTCATTTTTGCTGTGCAGCCTCTTATCCTTAACATAGTGAAATTAATTTTAAGCATTAGTCAAAGGCAGCTCAGGATGTTTCTTTCTTACAATATTTTGAATTGTTTGTGATCTAGTATCTTTCTTCCTAAATGCTGAACAGTAACCTGCCTCTGTAGAGAATACAGAGTATTACAAATATCTGAAACGACGTCTGTGACAAATTCTTATTGTGACAGGAGTACCCTCAAGTAACCTCATGACTTTGGTCTGCAGTATTGCATTCAGGAGGGAAAAGCACACCACAGATCAAGCCAGTACAATAGCAGAGGGTCTACGAGGAGCCACTTCCTGAAAACAACCTTTCCTTTTCACTGAATAGAAAGGGATCTTGGACAGTCTACTTGGACTAGTATGATTTGAAGGCTACTGAACTCTACCCAATGTGAGAATCATAATAAAAATGCAGTAAAAACTGCATTTAAAGATGTTTTGATGAAATAAAACAACCACTGAATGGTGCTATAATATCTGTTCTTGAAATAGCACCTCAGTTTTGGACAGATTGAAACAGAATATTGGGTATCCAAGGATCTGAGTTCCACTTTCAGATCTACCACTTGCAATGCTATCCTCAGCAAGCCCCTTAACTTCAAACGCCTGTTGCTAAATTGTTATTTCTCCATTAGATATCATTCATGACTTTTGAAAGCTCTACAGTTCATGTAAGGTGATCCAAATTAGAATGGAAAATAATAAGTAATAATAATTGTTAATGATGGAAAAGAAATCGCAGTTACTTTGTTGTTAGCCCCAGCTGACTCTCAATAAAAAAAAAAAACCTGAATTTAAAAAGCAGACAACTAAGTTCTACTCTTTGATATTCATATGTAAAGCCAAATAAAATATAATATTTATACTATTTTCTACTCATCTGGAGTTACAGCTGCATATCAGTGATTTCCAGGCCATCATGATGCAGCCTGAAGCACTTCTAATGAGATTTACAAGTGCAGACTGTCTGCTTTGTTGAATTGTTTTTAAAAACAATTTCTTTCCAATTACCTTCTAAAATAACAGTTTCTCATGCAAATGAAAAATCCAAAGACCTTTTTGTGGGGTTGGGAAAAAAAAAGGTACTCCCTCAACTACTTGCATCACTTATCTCACAGGGTCAGAAAAGAAGCAGAAGTTTAACAAAAATACAGAGGGATCAAAATACTTATCCAGATCATACATACATTTAGACCATTAATGACAACTCACAAACACAGAAACCAGCACTATATTAACACACACAGCAGGGAGATTTGCTAGGCAATGCGCATGTGTGTGCATGTATAACTGTGAATTATCTCCTCTCCTCCATGTGACTTTCAGGATCTTGGAAAGGGAAGCTAAATGTGCTTGCTATGAAAATGATAAGAAAAATACATTTATTTTAATCTCGATAGAAATTGGCCTTTTTTTTCCTCCAAAGCCAGATATGTCACCTTGTCCTTTGAGTTACTAAATTTCAGGAAATGCTGTCCCCTCAGTACTCTTTTCTTCTTATCTTTCACATCTTTCTTTCTTGGATTCTACAGCACTCACTTTCTCCTTTCCCACCATCTTCTTGCTTCTGTCCTCAGTTACCCAAATCCCTATACTTACTACTTTCAACATACAGCTAGCTTCAGATGTCATCTCTGTCCAGAAAAAAAACCCTGCACATTTCTTAACATTCCTACTGCAAGGGAAAGGCATAAATATTCAAAATGTATTGCAAATACTGAGGAGGAAGTGATGAGAAGGAAAACATGACCCCTGGACATAGGCCAAGGCTATGGAAAGGTTACAAGGAGAAAAGTCTCAAACAAAACTGAAACCCAGGAGGGAATCCACAGACCCTGAGTTTTCTATACAATTAACCTCTGATTATCAAGGTGGTCAAATGCTTCTTTTTGATTCTTCAGTTTCTATTTCATCTTACTGTCTATGTAGTACTAGCATTCTGGTGCTATAGGACTTTCTTCAAGAAAAAAGAATGTAAATGAAGTGATTCCCACTTACTTATCATGCACCTGTTTAATTTGTAAATTTGTTGAATGCATTGTCAGGTCCCCATTTGTTGCTTATCATCTGAATCTTTCCTAATAAGTGAGAGTAAAACAAAAAAACAACATATGCTTGTGTTTCAAATACACTTTGTAGATTTAAAATCAGGCGCAGTGTGCGAGAGTCTAAGAATGTATAAAGGCATGTTTCAGCATAATCAGCTCTGTTATGTTCTTTTTTGCTTTAAGACAATATGATAGCATATGCCAAAGACAGTATTTATTAACTATACCTTAAAATGTGAAAACATCTTCCCAAAAGGATGAGTCTCCCCAGAGTTACATTTTTCAGATCAGATAAATGTGAAATCTGCCTATGCTGCCAGATTTGCAAGCATCTGAGTGCCTGGCATTACTTTCCAACACATCTTTATGTGCAGCTGATATCATATGACTATGTCGTAAGACTAACCCAGATGTCTGGAGAAGAACTCACTGTAACTCCTAAGTAATCTGCCACAGAGTGCTGAAAACCAATCCAGTCTATTAAGCACACCACATTTCTTGTGGGTGACAGGCTAGTTACATTTATTTTCCCAGTGCCTTCTTACCACACATTTAGATTCTCACTGAATTTGTCTCCACTCCAGAACAGCAACAGAAAGTCATTGGATATATATTTGTCACCTCTACATTTCCTCTCATCAGCAGCAAGACTAACTCCATCTGTTCTTTAATATGACCTGGAGAGATAAGTGGTGGCAGAGATAGAAAGAGGAAGCACTCTTGTTCTGTGTACACAGAGGAAATGTGTGGTTCCCGGTACACAATTACTAACATCTTATGTGTGCACAACACCTACATGGCTTAAAAAATCAACACTTCACCAGCTGTTAAAAACCATCTTGCTCAAAGGAGTTTGTCTCCAACAAACAGGCTCTATTTTTAGACACTGTGGTTTCTTTTACAAATATTTCCATTCTGAGTTGACAAATTACTTGATGTAACCACAATGCTATCATTATAAATGTTTTAGAAGTACCTCCATGGTGAACACAAGGGATGGAAATCAAATATATGTGTTTGTCACAGGTACAGAGGATTTTAAAAATGATCCTAGCTGAAGATTCACAAATAAAACAAAAAATTAAGTTAAACGGGCTTCTAAATCACTTTCAGTATTTAATCTAGTTAAGTTATATTTAATAATTTGCTACCTTATCATAATATTTACTTAACAATTTGTAAATAGGACCTCAATCCTCATCATACTTTGCATTCAAAGATTAAGCACAAAACACTGTGCTCATATCAGTTGAAGCTCTTAGAAAAAGGGCAAGCAAGCTGAAAATAATTAATTCATATTGAAGATGCAATGTAAAATGAAAAAAAAAAAACCCTCAATAAAGAGACAGAAGCAACTCTTTTTCTTACATATTCATTTGAAATATCAACAGCAGGTGTCCCATATTATGAAATAAGCACACTGGATATTTGAAGCATGCATGCATTATTTAGCACCAGGACAACCTTGGAACCTTATTCTTCCACGACTTAGTATATTAGTGCTTAGAGATGTCTGCACTACAGACTGAGATTCGTTTGATGAACAGCCACGATTTTTCCTCCAAACTGTCATCTTAACAGTGTTCTAAAAATGTGTTTCAGATTTGATAGAGACATAAAAGGAATCTATTCCTGGAGTCATACGGTTGCCTTTCTTGCTGCAAATGACTGAAAGTTTTGCTCAAATTTCAATAGCTTTGTTAAGACAGATTCTGTTTTTGGTTTTATACCCAGACTTGATCTTTTGTAAAAGGAAATTATTCCTAGATGAAAAAAAAGGTGGTACACAGATCATGACTGTTTACCTTGTTCTCTCTTTTATGCTGTGACCTGATGTGCAGACTTCAGAGCATGCCTTTCCTTCACACTGGCTTTCAGAAGAGATGATTTAGATGTTGTTTTCACTTTTCTACCGATTGCCATTGGGACCTCCCTAGGAAGAGAATCCTAAAGTTTCCCAATCAAAGAGATTAATCTGTAGTGTTTAAAAGTAATCATTTAGAAAAGTGTCACTAGCTTGTCACTTTGCTTAAATCGTTCTTTCAAGCGTTTTAGCTGGATGTCACCACTTTGAGAAAAAGAATTAAGAAGGCATTCATGTTTTTATGGCTTGATTCCCACCAGCACTAGAAAGGTTTGCCTAGAAGTACCACTCACTGAGATCCAGATGGCAATTTCAGTCATCAGACAGGCAGCAAATCCTAAAAAATCTCCCCTCAGGTCGTAAGCTAGTACATACCTGGTTGTGTGACTATAGGTGCTCTGATGCAGAGGTGCAAATATGCCATGCCCCACAGAGCTGGGAACAAAGCAGTGCTTGTGCTTCAGTCATTCTGTGAAACGTGAACTCCCACATCCATTCCTAGGTCATGGCAGCTCAGCCTCAACATCTCCCTGTTGTAGTTCAGCATAGCTTCTCCTTCTAGAAGTGCTCATAAAAGTTATTCAGTACTGTAGTGTCTTTCTTAGTTCTAGCACAGGCACCCTCGGTAAATTTGCAGACAACACCAAGTTGGGAGAGTGTTGATCTGCCAAAGGGGAGAAAGACACTACAGAGGGACCTGTATAGACTGGATCAATGGACCAAGGTTAACTGTGTGAGTTTCAGTAGGGCCAAGTTTCGGGTCCTGCATTTTGGTCACAACAACCCCAGGCAACCCTACAGGCTTGGGGAGGAGTGGCTGAAAAGCTGCCTGATGGAAAGGGACCTTGGTGTACTGATGGACAGTCGCCTGAATATGAGCCAGCAGTGCACCTAGAGGAAGCCAAGGAGGCCAATGGCGTCCTGGCTTGTATCAAAAATGGTGTGGTGAGCAGGACTAGGGAAGT
>PPHD01031650.1:0-10010 GCA_002909625.1 Bambusicola thoracicus | reverse complement strand
AAAAAAAAAAAAAAAAAAAAAATCTCAAAAATAAGAAGTGATTTGTTAGGATGGAAAGATGGAGAAAAAGTGTTAAAATGTACCAATGTAGAACACTGCATCCTGATGGAGCCTAGACATAAGGAAACTTTTAGACATAAGGATAAACTTTTTCTCTCAGAGAGTGGTCAGGCACTGGAATGGCCTGCCCAGGGAGATGATGGAGTCTCTGGCAGTGTTCAAGAGGTGTCTGGATGAGGAGCTACGAGATATGGTCTAGTAGCTTTGTAATTTAGTAATGGTGATGGCAGGACGGTAGGACTAGATGATTTTTTAGGTCCTTTTCCACCTTGTGATTCTATGATTCTAAATATTCATGACTAAAAACTTTTTCCTTACGTAAGACTAGTAATCCAGCAATATTGGCTTTATGGGCATAGTTATATTTCATTCTGAATTTGAATTTTACTTTTCCAAGTTCTGATACTACTCTTATACATTAATATGTAAATATAATTCCATATTGTACAACTAATTCAATTTTCTCCACGTCTCCATGTATACTGTGCTGAAACAACTAGAAATAGAATTTTTGGCAAAAAGTCTTCATGAAAAATTCAGTAGCATTATTCAATGACTTCAGCTGTGTCAGCAAGGGGGCAGACTTTATTTCAGTCATGTTTCTTCCTATTGCTTTCTTATTATCCTTATATAAAATACAAATGTTTAAGAAGGTGTATATTTCCTCAGGATTTGTTTTTGGCTCTTCTTTCTACTCAAAATAGGAATTTCTCAGTATTTATTAGGATACTGGGCTACACGACTAAACAGTTGGACTTATATCAAGTATTTTCAATTTTTTTTTCATTATGATGACCATCCTAATTCCACCATTACAGCATACTTTCCTTAACAGGATCCAAAATTAACTTTCATGAAGAACTGTGTTAACCAATAGGACAGTTGTTTTTCACTCTACAGGATCATTATTATTCATTTTATATATTAGTAGCAGTTACTCTTTATTAAAAAATCAACAGTGTAGTAACCAGATTTAGATGAAGGTACATTACTTTCAGTGAACAACAACAACAAAAGTAATTTAGCTCTATTAAAAATAGCAATGAATATATTTTATTAGCTGCTGCTGTGAGTTAACAGTCCTACTATAAAGTTGCATCAAAATTTGCTGTTGTGATGTTTTCAAAGTCACAAAGGTAGAAAGAATGGGACAAAATTCATTTGTAGGCAACATAACTTTGTTTGCATTGTATCTACTATATTAGTAGTAAAGTAGCAGAAAGAAAACTGACCCAACATACACATCCCTGAAAGTCACCTCTGTACTTTTCTCCTAATATAAGTTTGTGCTAATTTGTTTTCTATGAAGTTAGAATTGTCATAACAGTATGTTACACGGCTATAAATTTGCTCATACTCTCATATACTCTACTTCATCTTTTAGAAATGTGAGAAAGAGTGGAGAAAGATGTAGATATTTTAAGTTTATGAGATAAATGAATTTTAATGATTGATGATATCCTGACATTTGAGGCAAACCATCTCTACTAGAATGTATGACATAACTCTACATTTTCATATGCTTTGCTATTTCAACTGTTTTCAAACATACTTCAACTTCTTCTTCTTTTTTTTTTTTTTCCCCTCCCAGAAACTGGAAATGTATTTAATGTTTCATATTTTATATAGTACCAAGTTTCAATGAAAAAGCAGGAAGATGTAGGGAATAATTCTAGAATATTATCTGAAAAGTACAGTGTGTGTTCTGAACTAATCCAAATAAATCACATGATAATCTGCACGTTCTGGAAATTCATAATAGCATACAGACTGTTTAACTCTCAAGTATGGTTCAAAATTTACCAAAGGAAACATATCGTATCATTGAAAAGCTAGCTGATATAAACTAGCTACTTCTGCCTCTGACTGCCAGAAACAAGGGAACTAAATATTAAAACAGTTGGTATTTGCAATAACAACTGATGTCTGATCAGAACACAATTAAGTGATTAATTCATGTGCAGATGACATTTTCTCCCATTTTATACCCTTTTCTATATGGGTGTGTAATCTTCTAGACTTGTCTATCATTATAGCAACAGTAAATCACATATAAACTGTGGTACAAATTTGCACAAATGGTCAAATTTAAGAAATACTACAGAGAATCTTGAAATTATGGAAAAAATATATATTTTTTTTCAGGGAAGGGAAGTGAAGGGGAGAGGAGGAGATCAATTGATTAATTTTAGAGAGATTTTTTTTTCCTCAGAGGGCTTTAAAACTTGAAGTAATCTAAATTTCCAAATTAAATTGAAAATGCAAGCCAAACTGTGAGTTTTGATCGGAGTTCTTGATGGGCTCTTTGGTCCTGTCTGTAAGAATCAAGCACAGTAAGAAATTTAGTTGATAACATTCAGGCTACTATTTATTTGGGAAATGCACAGACCTTTACAAAACAAATATCAGGAAGGGACTTCACTATAATAATACAAAAATAAAAATAAATAAATAAATAAACAGGCACCCAACATCCACTGCCAAATATCTGCAGAATGCCATTCTTACATTTTCATTAGAGAATACTTTAAAAAACTGTTACAATTAAAAACCAAAATATACTTGGGAATTTTGCGGAAAACCTTACCAGCAGTTCCTTGATTGTGACTAACCACTGACTAAACGTTATTCCCTGTAATCTTGTACCACATCTTCCTTGACTCTTGAGGGTTTCAGTATGTCAAATAGAATGCCCACTTTTAAAAAGTAGTTTAATTTCTATCAAGGACAAATAAAGTCAAAGTCTGATGGAGAAACTAACAGCAATTCTTATAAAGAATATAACTGCTGAACATGATGTAGTGCTGAAAAGTCAGTGGAAAGTGTAGTCTGGCTTCTTAGAGCTACTGTAGTTCTCTGAAAGTCTTATCAAGTGTATAGATAACTCATCCCTTTGATATGTTCCCATTCTGCACCTACTAGGCTTTCGACAGGTCACTCACCAAAGGCTCTTAAGAATCCACGAGCTGGAAGTGAAGGCCCTTGCATATATTAGTAATTGATTAAATGACAAGAACCAGCAGGAAGAAGTAAATAATTGGTTTTCACACTGAAATAAGGTCTGCTGTGTTGTTCCATGGGGATCTGTACTGGAGCCAGAGCTACTCAACATGTAAATAAACTGAAAACAGGTTTGAATATCAAGGTGAAAATTTTGCAAGTAACATTCAGCGTAATAAAGCTGAAGAGCCTTTGCAAAGGCTCACAAAATGTTTTTATAGCTATGACTATGCTAATATATTTTACATGACAAGGAAATCAACTTTTGTAATGCAATTGTTCATGCCATTTCATTGTTATCACAGTCCCTCCCTAAAACAACTTTGGCTGTAACAACAGGCAGTCCCTGAGAAAACTCATCGCTCTGTTTGAGGACCAAGACTGAATTCTCATGAATGACATGGACAAAGTAAACATTCCAGCTTTCCCACATCATCTGGTCTTTATCTTACAACAGTTTAATAGCTATAATATTTTTTTAGTAAAATTGCAGTCTGTGCAATACAGAGACTGGACATCAAAATAATGGATGATGAATTTTTGATAAAATTATGAAGTTACATAAAGCCACAAATATACTAACCCCAGATTTTACACTTAAAATAACAGTCTGACTGTTCTCACCTGGGATTAATGCCCAAATGTAACAATAGATAATAACAGATCTCTTCAGCAATCAAAATAAACAAAAAATGCTACATAAAGAATGTGATTGAGTGTCTCTATATTCATGAAGCTCCTGCACACTGAATATTGCAATAAATGAAACTCTCTCATCTCAAATGACTTTATATAAAATACAAAGAAATTCAGAGTAGGGTTAAAGGTGCAATGGCTTCCAAACAAGGAATGATTAAACCAGCAGTCCCAGAACTTTTCATCTTGGAAAAGAGACAACTGAGGGAGAATTTGATACATGTTGATACATTCATCAGTGGCAAAGACAGTGAAGAGCAAATGACTATTCATCATGGTTGATCTCAGATCTCACAATAGATTGTTGAACTGCTATGCTCCTTGCTGCACAATGCTGTGGCTCCTAGGAGCTTACATGAGTTCAAAGCAGAGGTGCAGAAAGTTGTTATAAAGTCTATTTTTTGGAATTACTAAATACCTAATATCTGGAGACCAGGGAAATTGAAAAAAAATCATTATATATTTTTTCTATGCTTTTATACTATTGTGGATGTCTGTCGTACTTCTTGAAAAGATCTTGGACTATCAGGATGCTAAGAAAATAAGCAATACATTGTTACACCTGCAAAAAATCTACCCATGTTTTATATTTTTCTTTCATTAATGATGTCAAATGAGATGTGAGGGAACAGTGCTTCTGTTTCTTTTGGGGGATATAAGAGACAGTTTTTTTAAGAATGAGATTCAGACATAGAGAAGTCATAATGCTTAACATTTCTGAGATTGCTTACTTGTTTAAGTGGTAGAAATGACACTTGTAGATACTGCAGACTACTTATGAATATCCAGTCTCAAATCTCAACTGTGTCAGACTCCTTTCAGATTGAGATAATAAATGGCAAAAGTGGTGTTAAATCTATGCACTATTTCTGTGCATAAATTCCTGTGATTTGCTCAGATCAGAGGATGAGACTCTTCTTGATTTTGCATTCCCCTTGGAGACAGCAGAAGGGTGTAAAGGGGGCTGGGCTCTGATAAATGACAGCGTTCAGCAGCTGCTTCGTTTGTTCAGGAAGGAAGACGCAACAACAGGCGGTAATTACCACTCCAAATCTGCTAACTACCTTTAATTGGTCAGCAACTTTTTTTTTTTTTTTTCTTCCCCACAGTTCACATAAGTGAATATATATCCCCTTGCAGGAAATAACTACATCTGGTTTTCACTATCCTTTCCTATGTGAACCATTTCTAATGACTCAAATATACATGAACAAAAAAAAAATTATCTGAGGTACTATCTAGAAAATGTCTGTATTCTAAGAAATTCTGGCTTATTACAGCCTCCAGGGCTATTATACAAGCTTCAGATTTGGAAAATGTATCAAGTTCTTATCCTACTACATGCTATGCTGAGGAGATAAGTAGTAGTAGAAGGCACCTGACATAGAGTCTCAGAATGCTTTATGAGGTCCAACCTGTGTGACTGGAGTAGAGAGCTGCATAACAAGCTACAAGAAAGAAGCATTTGACAAAAGCATGTAGTTCCAGTTTTCAGGATTACCAGAAAGCGTGCCCCATCATTAACAGTGCTACCATGAATCTCATCTGCTTAATATAGAAAGTCTGTTTTGAATCATTATGTCTAGAAAAGAGGGGCTTACATCTTCAGATACTTCTTTATTTTGTATCAGGCAGACAGAAGGTTAAGCTGATTATGGGGAAAAAAAATGCATTAAAAGGTGCAGGGTATCAATAGTAAAGTGCAGACAACTGGTTTATGAATGAAAGGACTTGTTGTGTCAAACAAATAGGCAATTCCAAAGGGGAAGCAAAAAGAAGAGTTTTGCTTTGATGACAGTATTTATTTTTCTTCCTGTCTCCGAAGGTTATCCTTTAAAAAACATGAATGTGTTGTATTTGTAAATAAGGTGCGATATGAAAACATATAATGCAGTTTCATTATATGATAAGTGAAAAATCGATACTAAAGATCAAAGGAAGATCTTCAAAAGGCCTTGTGTAAAGGGTTTGCAAGTGTTATATTTCTCAGGTTCCCTCATGCTGATGAAAAGCAGGTTCTGTAGAAAGGATCATTACAGGAGAAAAAGGGTCTTCTATTTTTTTTAATGTGAAAACTCATATTTTGCTTTTGAAATCCCAGAGAGCTGCTGCCTCAGGAGTAGAGGTTTTTAAAGTCTCTTTTCAGCCTGATTGAATACCATTGCTTATAAGTAAGAGACCCTTACACAGGATGGTTCAGAAGTGCAGCAAATTTCATTCACTGACAGCAGTATGGGTGGGGAGAAAGAGGCCAGATAGTGTTTCATCTCCATCCCAGAAGAGAAGGGCAGATGGTATTTCACTGCCCAGGGAGAGTTGCTTAATGCACAGCTGTGTCTCCGCATGAGACTTTGCCAGTGGGGATTGTGCAAACACAAATCAATATATTCTCCTGCCAGGTCCATTCACTCTTGGGACTAGCATTTCTCACTGTGTGATACAGAGGTTGACTCAAGCCCTGGTTGAATTTGGTCCAGAATCTCCAAGGTATGTTCCCAAGAGGCTGGGAACAGGAAGATAAATGTTTCTTAGGATGCATGGATAAACCATTTACCAACAGGCATTAATTCAGTTATTCCAAAATACATTGTTATCAGTTGATATTCTCTAAAACTTTATTTATGTTCTTGTGACTCCCTGATATATATAGCTAAGGAAACACTCAGTAGTATCTCAGGCAAAAAAACAAACAAACAAACAAACAAACAAAAAAAACCTATCTTCAGCAGTTTTCTGGAAAAATTTTCAGCTGGAAAGCTGTTCTGAAACTCTGCTCCAAAAGGTTTGCAATGGGAGCTGCAGAGTAGTGAAGTTTTTGTTTTTGTTTTTTACTTTAGCTGTCATTTCTGAGTGGGATATAAGTGTTCAAAAAATGAGTCTTCATCACTCCAGGATCTGTCTCTTCTGTGTTTGAGATCCCTCATAACATACTTCAATTCTCCTAGAAATAAATGAAAACACCCTTCTTGGTGCACCCAGGTTCAGCAACAGGTGCTTATAGTGAAGATGCACATTGATCATTTTCTTTTCATCTCTCTAGTGTTGCACCCAACCCTATCTTTACTTATGAAGAGAGAAGAAGAGAAAAATTAAGAAGACATTTTTTAAAAGTCAGCTATCACCGATGCATCCAGAGCCTATTCATTTATCTAGGATACTTGGCCTCAGAAAACATTTGAAAGCTGCATTTGGAGGGAGGCATGTACACACATACCTTGTCTGTCTTTAGTTAGTCAGGAAAGAAATATAACTGAAGCAAAAGTGGCACAGACATAGCCCTCTAGGTAAGTCTTGATATTATTGGTGACCATGCGCAGTTTATAGTACAGCCTCTGCTAGTACAGCTTCACTTCTCTTTGCATTCAGACTCCATAGATTAAAGCTACAAGGGCTATTCTGAAAGTAATACCTCCTCCTTTATTATATCAGCCCATGGCATCAGAGGTGGATGCTGGTGGTATGGCAGCAGAGGCTGAACATTCCCACCAATATTCTGTTACATTTTATTGCTGTGTGACAGATGGCAGTAGAGGGGCAGTCAGACAGAATGGTGTCTGACATGGCAACGTGTATGAAGCAAGGGTGTGTCACTGAATTCCTCTACACTGAAAAAATGACACCCACTGCCATTCACTGATGCTTGCTGAACATTTATGGAGGCTAAACAGTGAATGCAAGCATAGTAAGTGTTGTGTGCATTTCAGTAGCTATGACAGTGACGTGTTCCTCACAGCCATGCAGGTTTACACAAATATGGCATGCAAGTTCCTATTCAGTGCAAAAATGTATAACTAATGGTGGTGACTATGTTGAAAAGTAGTGCTTTGTAGCTGAGAATCTGCTCTATCAATTACTATTATTATACTCTTTGTATCTGCTGTAGTTTACATGGAAATAAATAGGAGGCATTACTTTCAGAGCGACCTATGTATGTTCAGATATTTTGTTTGCAGAAGAGACATAGACAAAGCCAATGAAACTACTACAACACATATGGGCTACAAAAGATTTACACTTGTTATATACTGTTTAAATACATATCTTAGTTTTACAGATTGTATGGATCGTTGTGAACACAGTTGCATCCCTTCTATTTAAAACCTGGTAAGAGCAATATCAAGTGCTGTTGCTGCAGTTTACTCTGCTATTTTTAGATGTAAATGAGCACTGCAGCCCATGTCTTTAAAAACAAAATTTTACTTCACTATTAACAAATAAAACAAACTGATGTAGGATACATTATCAAGTTGCTGAAGGTTAGCCTTTCTTCATGTCATGCTTGTGAGCGACTGCGTTGTATTAATTAAAAACATTGCCATGGCAATTGCTATAGAAACATTTAAATTGGCATCATTGCTAACAAATCCTTGCTATTGATCCCAGCAGGGCTTATTGCACACTACACCTGAAGAAACTAAATAGAATATTTTCCTTTCAAAAGGACTTTAAAAAGATACATTTTTTTCCCCTGTTGCTAATGTTCTTGGGAGAATCATGTCTTTCATATAGACATAATTCATTTATCTGAAACTCTTGTAAGATTCTGATATCAGAGTCCTTCCTGCAAGGAGAGACTGTAATGATTCCAGATAGCCACCATGGATCCCTCAAAATGTAAAAATCAAATCCACTCAGATGCTCTGATTTGCTGAGTGGGAAAAGACTGAAATTCACCACAATCTAAGGTGTTACAATGTTTAGTATGGGGATAGCTCATCTAAAGGTAAGTTTCTAATGTATCTATAAAGAAAAAGATTTTTCATTATTTAACAATAAATTGACTGTAGTATTGTGCAAATAGTGGAAGCAGAAGTGAAGCAATAAAGATTGTGCATATAATTCAAACCAGTTACTGAGAACAAAAATCATTAAAATTCTGCTCTCTGGCTTCAGACTTAACATCTTTTCTCCTCTTAGAAGAAATCTAATTGTTGTATTGTTTAGCAGATCCAGAATCATCTGGACTAATATATCTCTCTTTACAGCTAGAACATCCTACTATGGGAAAGAACGGGCTTTATTTATTTATGTATTTGTTAGTCATTCCAAACTCAGGCTTTTGTCGTTCTTGAGGTAGTGTTAAGTCCTTCTGTTAATTAGCGAGGTAATCAGTAGAGGGCAGCACTACACAGAAAACCACATTGAAATACGGAAACAGATTACTCCGAGGAGAAATCCCTTATTAAAGGACTGGTATTTGCAAAGAAATAATTCTGTATAGTGTATTTAGAGAACTTATGCACTGCAAATTGTGGTCCCTTGTGCATCTGCTCTTACTTTTCCAGACTACACCAAAAAACATTTGTTTCAGCATAACAATATAACAATAACAACATAACAAAATAACGATAACGATACACCTACTGAACCTTCCAAATGTACCTCCTGATTCACCTCAAGTGCTGACAGTAAGACAAGATGCATAAATCAATGACCACTTTGAAGTATTTCTTTGAGTACAATGAAAATAGTATTATATACATCTAATGCATGTGAATGAGTATGGCACATTGATTTTGGACAGAAAGAAAGAATTGGAGGAAATCAAACATTTTTCATTTTGAAATAGCAAATACGAAACAAATGAATTTTACTATGTTATTCCTATTTTATATTATCACAAAATCGAACATGCAATCACACATCTCCAAATGACTACCTGAAAATACAGGCTACTCTGAAAGTAGTGCCTCTTATTTATTTCCATGAAAAGTATAACAGATACAAAGAGTATAATAACTGCATTTAATAGAGAAAATTCTCAGTTACTAAATGCTTTATATTTTGACATAGTCACTGCCATATTCACCAGCGATGAGCAAGAGTCTACATGCTTCAGAACTGTAAAAATCTGCACCAGCGGAGGTGAGCTACTGTTTCTGTCCTCACTGCTGAAATGTGCCACCTACCACATCACTGTGCTCACATCCACAAGCATAAACATTCAGCAAATGTTGATGAATGTCAGTGGGTGCCATTATTTTCCACATGGAGGTGTTATATGTAACAACTTTGCTTCATATGCACTTCTATGCCAGATGCCCCTCTACTGCCATTTATCACAAAGCAATAAAATGTAATGGAATCTTGGTGGGGAGGTTCAACCTCTACTGCCATACTATCAATATCTGTCTCTGATGTTGTGGCCCGATGCAATAAAATAGAAGGCATTACTTTCAGAGCAGCCCTCATACACTGATGTTCACAATCTTTTCCCCAGTACTGTTTAAAAAAAAAAAAAAAAAAAAAAAAAA
>PPHD01031649.1:0-10010 GCA_002909625.1 Bambusicola thoracicus | reverse complement strand
AAAAAAAAAAAAAGAAAAGAAAGAAAAAAACTCCCTTCTTACAGAACATAACTGTTTGTCCCTATGTCCTGGGAAAGAGAACAACAAAGCCCTTTGAATTACTTATTGTTACGGCCTGGGGACAAGATTGCATCTCTAAGTTTATAAAGCAGCTACTGCATGTGCACCACTAAATACAAATGATTTTAATAATCAGCGTTTTATTTGCTTCTTTCAGCAGGGTGCCTTGTCATTACTCGAACGGTAATAACACCCGCTTTTCATTTGCTAAACGTTATTATGATTATTATTCAGAAGCTTTACTATAATTAACTAACGGAGCCTCACAACACCCCTGTGAGTCAGGTAAAGGAAGAATTACGACGTCGCCGTGTTTCAGGGGGAAACACAGCAAAGGGGAAGCTAAGCATCACAACACAGAGGAGGCTTGGATTAAAACCAACGGTTCTTGGATCCAAATCCCATGCACAAACCACGTCTTGACCTGTTTGCCTTCAGCTCAGCACCTAGCGCTGCTGTCAGCTCAAAGGTGTTGAGATGACATTTTGGAAATCCAGAAATAACACAAAATAGGGGAAGAGGACAGGGGTGTGAAAAGGAGAAGGAAGAAAACAACCTTTGGCAGCTCCTGCTCCCAACTGGCGTCGGTGCCTGGATCCTGAATGCTCACGTTTGGCGCCTGCATCGCGCACATCTGTATCTATACAGGCGACAGCTTCTGCCTATAATAGCCACCTGTGAGACCAGGGGAAAGACATTAAAAATTAAAGAACTGCAGAGTAGATTGGAAGCCAATCTTGGGTTTATAGACAGGGAAGTGTTTGACAGGTGGTCTCTGTGCAAGAAGTGGCCTTAGAGACACATTTCCCTTGATTTTATTTTTTAATTAACTTTTATTCTCGGTATTATCTTGTCCTTTTTCCCTCTTTACTTGCCTCCTCACTTCCAGCCTGGAATGCCATTTAGCACAGTGCTATAGGTTCCTTCAGCAGTGCAGTCCAGCTTTATAAAGCCTTCTATCTCTGCCCCGATGCCAACCATCCACCCAACAAGCTTTTTTCCACCGACCTTGACATAAACAACAGCCACGCTGCAGACCTTATCACCCAGTTAAGTGGGTTATCCTATAACCCAGTGACACGTCCAGCAAAGCCCATATTTACAGGGGCCGCTCGGTAAGCAGTAACCCAGGCCTTGGGTCAAGCATTTGCCTGTTAAGCTCTTCCACATGTGCCATCAGGCCCTTCCTGTTTGGGTTTCACGTACCGGTTTTTCGCCCCTCGCCTCCCATAAAAACAGATGACCTTAGAGGGACCGGGAGAGCCATCTCCATCACTGTCTGCAGCCCAGACTTCACCTCCTGCCATAAAAATGCTTCCTCACCTTCCCTCCTGCTCACTCCTCGCATTCCCACTTTCAAGTTAATTATAATAACACATCTACAGCCAAACAACAGAAACTCGTGCATCCCCTCCAGGCCCCCCCCCGGCTTTGCTTCATTGACTCCTCCAAACCCACCGCACTTGGACGAGAGCACTTAACCTTCTGCAGAATATCTTTATGCTCCATTTTCCTTTCCATTAGGAAGGAGATGAAAGCAAGCAGAGGATGCTTTTGTACAGCTGCTGCTGCTGCTGCCAGCACATGTGCTCTCCCAAGTTTATGTGTGTTTTAAGCATAGACCTGAATACTTCTGCGTGTGAGGGGTTTTGATGTGGGAGGGATGATAGGTTAATGGTTGGACTTAATGATCTTAGAGATCTTTTCCAACCTAAATGATCCTACAATTCTACAGATAAAGTTTAAGTGCTGAGGTGTGCAGCCGGATGCAACGGTTTGTGCCCAAGTCAGAGCAATTCATCCTTTTTCTGTCCTCCAGCTTCCTAATGAAGAAGGTGCTAACCCAACCTGTTCCACTTTGAGTGCCATTTTCCAGTTTTTCTACAGGCATGACAAAACAAGATTCCAACCACTGGCGGTTTTCAGCTGAGGAAAATGTCCTTGATCGACCTGTTAAGCTTTTTCACAGTACCCACTGCTTTTCTCCCTGTTTGAAAATCGTTTGTTTTGTTGTTTTTTTTCCTAAGAAAATATCATTCATCATAACAGCCGGGGGGGGAGTGTATGCAATTAAATACACTAAAAACATAATGAAAATAAAATAATTATAACAGTAGTAGAGTGGAAACTAAGACTAGATGCATCTAATTGGAGAGCAGAAGACCCTGCCCATGCAACTGATGAACAGCAAGACTTTTTTCTATCAGTATGTTTCCAGACCAGGCTGTGTCCCACTGACAGCCAGTGCTGAAGCAAAGCTTGGGATGTTCTGAGTGCAGAAAAAAAGCCTCTAATAAAAGCTTTCTGTGTCCTCCCAGGAGGCTTTTCACACACCACAGAGATATGGGCACATCTGGAGTAGGCAGCAGCTAAGCACAATGTAGAGGGAGCTGAGATGCCGGATGTACTTTGAGTAGAAAGGTCCCATTTGTAAGACATTCAGCCCCATGAATGCTCTCACTAATAGGCTGTGCCTTAAGTGTAACTGGTTGTGACCTCTGTTTTTCATCTCATGTTGGAGGAAGGAAAGAGGTGCTGGGCTGGGCAGGGAGGTGGTGATGGGGTGGCCAGGGGGTCACCGTAGGACATGAGCGTCCCCAGATCATCTCCCGGCTCTGTGTTCACTTCTGGCATGACTCAAGGCAAGCCATTTAATCTCAGTTTCCCATCTGTAAGCTCAGAGTGCCACTGTGAGTGCAAATACTGCTGAGGCAGGGAGGTGCTCAGCCACTACAGCCGATGGCAATGAGGAACCCTTGAGTTATTACGGATTGAGGGGAAAAAGTGCTCCATTCCCAGTGAGCACCGCTCCATTCAGGATGATGCTCACAAAGCTATAGGACATCAAGGCAAATACTCACCGCTCTTTAGTGTTATCAGGATTGCATCAAAGCTGCATGCATCTCTTTCTTCCTCTCCCTTCTCTTATTGCACCAGAGGCTCAGAGTCGCTGGCTCTGGCTCACCAGTCTCATTGTATTAGCTTGATAAACCACTCGTTTACCTATAATGCAACAGACTGTAAAAACCCTTGTGGCTATTGCATAATAAGGAAAATAAATAATAATATGCTTTAACAAGCATCAGTTGAAATAGCTGGGATTTGGTGGACCCGGCAATAAACAGCAGATTTGCTTTCCCAGGAAAGTGGAAAAACTAATCAGATTTGGTTGGCAGCTATGAAAACACAGCTGATCAACAGCTCAGTGCCGGCTCACACAATCTCCCATCACACAGGGCATCGGGGAGGGATATTGTGCACGTCCCTGTGCTAGATGCAATGCCCTGGCAGGCTGGCAGCTTTCCATCCCTTGGACAGGGGGGCTGCGGGGCCGAGCAGCCCAGACAGCAGTTTAACCCGAGGGTCAGAGGGCAGTCAGGCGTTATCTACCGGCTGGGCGCATTTCCTCCACATCTGTGGCTCCAATATTCCCGAAAAGACACTGACGAGAGGGCGAGAGCTAATGGGAGCTCCTCTGGTATTTAGAAATGTAAAGGGCTGCATTCATTTTTAATGATGTTGGGAACTCACTCTAGAAAATAAGTAAATAAATAAATGAATAACAAAAGCAAAAGCAGTCAACGGCAATTTACATAGGGTGAGGGAAAGAAAAGTAAATCTAATCTTCCCTACCTGCTGACAATGGAGTATTGCTGTGTGCTTTAAGTACAATGCAATTTTGAGTACACCATTACAACAATGGGATGGCTTGTACAGTTGTGCCTCGGTTATGCTATGTTACACATCTATTGCATGGGACTAAAATAACTCCTACCTTATTAAGGTAAAATCCATCATCATCTGCCTCCTATTGCTCAGCACAGATGGTGTTTCACTGACCCTTAGCAGTTTGCATGAAATGTAGGGTTAGCTTTTGAGCTAAGCACTCGCTTGGTACGTTCTTGAAAAGCCTCAAAGCTAGTTTTGCTTTCCAGACTGAAGCAGCCCTACACCAAATTGCATTGATAGTATATAATAAATAACATAATGATATATAATATATTAATTGACAAAAACAACAAGGAGATGCTGCAGCATGCCACAGCTATGCAGGCAGATGGGGTGCTGATCACGTCCCACCTGCCAGGAGCAGAGGACAAAGAAGTCCCTATGGAGCTTCTTTGCCACCAGCAACCCTTTTCCAGTGAGTAAAGTCCCCAGGGGCCAACTTTCCCACCTGGACCATTATTCTGCATCAACCAGATCCACCAAGCTGACATTGCTGCTGCAGAGCATAGGGCCAAGGTCTGTCATAAGGGAGAAATAAAGCCAGGTGCAATTACCCTTGTGCTCCTTGTATTGATTATACTACAGCATTAATTCTAGGGTAATGCAGCTGTGGATGGAGCCAGGATGACTGTCTCTAGCATAGGATGCTCCAACCTTTTTAGATGTGCTGCAATTGAGTTTTTTTTTTTCTTTAGCTTTCTGTTTAAGATGATGAAATCTAAACATTTAGAACTCAAATACCAACTGACTGGGCACAGGCCAGAGTTTTTCACATATACTAAGCTAATGCAATCCTCACCAAAATACAGTAACTAGAAGACACTTCCTAAGAACTCCTTCCTGGTTCTTTTGGATCGTGGTGGTATTCACTGATTCCTTCCCACCCATATCACAAAATCATCTCTATAATTAACACCTTCACTAGCATCCTCTGCAGCAGGATAGCCAATATCAACATCACCTCGTCGTTTTAAGAGTGACAGAGAATGATGAGGTCATTTTCTATGCCCTATGTCATTTCCCTCTCCAGCTACAAGGCTGGCCCTTCAGAGAATAGCCCCGTGGGTTCTTGTCTAGACTACCCTTTAATTGACTCAAGCTACAGGACTTCCGTCATTTCTCCAGAGAGATCATCCCACAGTCTGACAGACCTTGCTGCCAGGAAACATATCCCAACGTTACTCCTACATTGTCCTTGCCCAGTGTCACGCCAAAACTACAATCAGCTAACATCTTCTACCAGGAGACCTATGCATTCCAGGTATCCCACCTTGCACATGTACCACACTTCCACCAGTCCAGTTCACTTCCATTTGACAAGTGGCAAACGTTGCTTCTGGATCAAAGTAATTATTTTCCTTTATTCCCCTGCTGGCGTATCAACTTGATCAGCTTATGGAGAAATGTTTTGGTCACAGTGGCAGAGGGAATACAACTTTCTGGGAAACCATGAAAAATAGCAAGTGACATATTTTTAATTTATTATAGGGATGAAATAATGCTTACGTTTTGTCTATAATAAAATCAAAGTTCAGAACCTACAAAAAGAGCTTTGTAAAATGTTTCTTTTTCTTTTCTTTTCCTTTTTTTTCCAAAAGAAATCAATTTAAATTCATTTACTCTTGGGGTAGTCACATAAATAGTGAGCAACAGGTTAATAAGGTAGTAATAGATATATTAATAATGAGCAAATCAATTGTTAGGGGCTGTTCAATAGTGTACTTATTAGGTTTATATTCATCTGCACTACTAGAACTGATGTGCTTTTAATAATCTATAACATGTTATTCATGACTCGAGTATTCTTCCCTATTAATAATTTACTAATGCTTTATAAACTATTTATAATTGCATTCTTCATATAAAAATATGATCTTTGATCTAACAGCAAGTGATAACTTGGGACAGTCCCTACCGGACTAAACTGACAACGCAGAGGAAACCACAGCGGAGCTGCTGGTGCCCCATCTGTGCAATCCACAATCCCCAGCATTTGCTTCAACTGGTTTTGTGGCTCTTCTGAAACCTGATAGCCAACATGAACCGAATTTTAATTCTGAATAAATCAGTAGCAAAATGTTCTTAGAGAACAACCAGTTCTCCTACTCAGTGCTTGAAAATCTCTTATTCATCTCCAAATCTGAGACAACGTTAGGAACAGAGGCTAAGAGGGGATCATCAGAACTTCTGTTAAAGAATTATTAGAGAAATGCAGCTTGTTTGCATCTTACCACTCCCATCCAGGCACAAAATCAGCAAAAGTCGTGATGAAAATGACTGGAAAGATGCGAAGAGAAGGAGAAAAGGAGTAATGATATTTCATCAACAGTGTAGGGTCCTTCACTGAACGGAAGTGCCACTTCTGTACTCTTCCCAAGATCCACTAAGCCCTGGAAAAAGGAAAGTTGCAGTCTTAAACAACGTAATCCATTGAGTGCCATAGAGGAAAGAAAGAATCTGATTTACTGTTCAACCAAGAAAGGCTGGAATACATTAGAAGAGACGTTCTTTCTAAAACCAAAAAATAACATTATTACTCAAATAATAATAACAAAAAAATACAGGGAAGGGTACCAGTACTTTACAGGAATGCAGTGTTTCACTTACGAAGAGAATAAGGGAATTCATCTTGTTGAACCAGATTAAGATTAAACGTGGTTTCGATTACTGTTCTTAAACACGTTGAGAATTCAGGAAGGTGAGGCCAGGGGAACAGTGGAGAAAGATTATATATGTTAAAAGCCTCCATTGGAACCAGTTCAGTTGCTTATAGGTTGGTCATGAAAACTGATGAAGAGCATCGATTAATTGAGCATCAAAATCTATGATAGTTTTCTAAAATTAAGCAGCCAGAGAAAAAAAATTCAACTGGAAGCCTTGACTGTACTGCCAAGGAGACAAAAATCTTGTGTGTCATCATGTCCCCAAGGGGCTGAAAAGGAGACTGGATCACTGTTTGTTTGTGTTGTCCTTATCTCATGCATCAGGTTCCTGTTGTTGTTTCTGGAAAGCAAGAAGGATATGTCCCCCTGCCACTGTTGGTTTCTGGCAGGGTTATAGGTTTTGTCTGGGTTCAGTATTGGCCTTTCTTTGAAGTAATGCTATCGGGGTGTTGCCAGGAACAGGATGTAGAAAGATGCGCAGGCATACTTACACATCCACACATCCCCAGTTTAGATGGAGGCTGTAACTGATGGATGAGCTTCTGGGAGAGGAATACAGTTTGCTGAATATACCTCAATAACATAAACATGCTTTATTTCTTTAGATAGCTCAATAGTACAATATATGAGCGATGAGACAAAATAGAAAATGGAAAGAAAAACCTTCTGAGTATTTGTACTACCTAGATTTGATTTTGAACAGAATGCTCATATGCTAGAGTGATGGTCTGTCTTAGCTGGTGTCTGAATGACCTTTGAAGTTTTGAATACCCTGGATCCTTCTGTATGAAGTTTGGGGCTACAATTCTCCCTCTCTAGAGGAAAAATAACTTCAGAAAGAGCTGGAACAGAAGAAGGATCTGTTATGGCTGGTAGATAGGGTGATTTATCTGGTTTGGAAACAGAGTGATAAAAACACTGTCTCCTATTCCCCCAGAATAAAGTTGAATGATGTAGAAAAGTAGCCAACTTTCTTCAATAGATTTTTTTCTTAATTATTATTATTCCCAGTTGAGTTCCATCATTCAATGACGCTTGGAAGATTAACTCCCCACCCCCCCTCCCCCAAAGTACTTTCTAACAACACTTATTAAGTGTGCTGGAGGAGTGGCCCTAGTATCTGGAGTGTTCTCCTGTTCTGTCCTCCTACGCACAACTCAATCTTCCTCCACGCTCACTCAGGAACAGCATCCTCCTCTTTCATGCATCTGTGCTATAAGTGGAAAGAGAATCTGACTTAAAGGAGCACTGGCAACTGGTTTCAAACCTCAAGGTAATTTGCCATCGAAGTAATTTTTTAACATAAATTGGGGATTTCTTTCAAGTGGTGAGAGAGGAAGGGATCTGTTAAGTGAAGGAGAATTAATTATTCCCAGACATTACTGAAAAATACAAACAGAGTCAGGGTGTGATAGAGCAAATGGAATTGATTTTAAACAAAACTGAACCTGGCCGCTCACATCTCATCGCCCCCTTCTGTGAGACTTCTCCAGGTTTCACCTCTTGTTCAACAGAATTAAGTATTAATATGGCCACTCTTAGAGAGAGCTTCAAGATAACCCTATTTGCTCACACCGTCTCAACTGATTAAGTCTTGTTTCCCAGCTGATGGGAAAGATGTACGAGAGTGACAAGCTTTTGTCTTACAAGATCCTTGAGTCTGAAGTCTGTAAATTCTCATCTCCCTCTTTTACTCACTTCTTCTCCCTGTAAGTCAATACAAACACCTAATCACAATTTAGGGCCCAAAGAGAAAGCTGAGGCTTCCTCTTCCAAAACACGGTTCTGAAACATTCACGGCATCTGCCACTTGGCATTTACTCCTTTCCAGCTAAAAGATGCAAGGACATAAGTTTTGTTGTTGTCTGTTTTTAATGAAAAACAGACTATTAGATTGGTTTGCATTAAAAAAACCTAAACAAAACAGTAAAGACGGGGTGGGGGGTTGCTAAATGCTGATGAGAGCTGAGACATGTTAACCAGCTGTAATGTGCTGCTCCAGTCTCCAACTTTGAAATCCCTGCTAAAAGGCTTTGAACCATTTCTCTCACAGTCTATAACATACACAGGGCAGAGCACAAGAATGCAATTAACTCCAGCACAGCTCTTCCCTGCCCTGCGTAGCTGCGTTAGGAAGGATTGCATGAGACAGATTTAGAGTTACACCGTTAACTACAAAAAAGGTGATGAACAGGAATGTCACCCGGTGTGCCTTCAGCCCCAGAGTGTCTTAGACAACACTAAGATGATCTTTCCTCTTTGGGATCAGCTGAGGGCTGTGGTCAAGGCTACAGTGTGATGAGATAGCTGAAAAACAGAGGCATGCGTGAGGCACTCTGGATCAGTAGCCCTAACTGCATATCAAACACCACTCCCTACTTTCCTCCTGCCTAAAAATATTTGGGAGAAATGACAGAACGGTCAAGAAAAATTATCCACAGCCACAGCAATGGAGCAATTTAGAAGAACTCTGGGGATGGTCTAATTAGGCCATTGCACATTAGCTCATGGCACATTGCTGGCACAACAACAAATGCAATGGCCATTGCATCAAAACACCTTAATGACATCTTGGAGCCTACCCTCCGGCAGCACCGAGACCCTGTAGATGGAAAGGACAGCAAGACTACCTATGTGTGACACTACTCATGAGCAGAAACAATCAGCCTTGATGGAGTATTTTATGAAGAGGTTTCCATCAGGCGCCAGCAGCTTTTTAAATATTAACCAGCGAGATCTACTGGCTGCCACTCTGGGATTACTGTCTCTGACATTGGTGATCCCAGCGTGTCAGCTTAATTTAGCAGCCAAATCCTGGCTCCCAGCGAGTGGCTTGCAGATGTGGATTTTAATTAAAAATATTTAATTCTCAGTTCCGAGTTCCATTTGCTCTACCTGGCAGTATGGTTGTTGGTGCTCATCATACAAAGCACTGCAATGATGCTCCAAGGAAACCTCAAACAGCTTCCTCCGCCTATGGCAGCTCCAAACAGCCCCACGGAGCCCCGTTCTGCATTCAGGCTCAACTGAAACAGAGAGCCAAAAGTAAATCATTTGTGGCTCAGAACCTACCTTATACCAGAGCAGCTCACTCATAGGTCGGCAACGTGGAAAGCGCTCCTTTCTAGCTCCAACACCATGCATCCATTGAGAGTCTGTTTTTCACCCACAGGACGCTACAAACTCTGGGCGTTGCTCAAACCTGGGGGAAAGAAAGCCACGTTTAAATTGGCACCTCAGGGTTGTAAGCACACATCGTTTGACAACTAGCAAGCTGGGACTTCACACAGCCCAGTGGGACCTCGCATAGTTCCTTCTCTGTGTCATGAGAAGTTTTTATACGAATATTTTTCACTAATGGTTTTCTACATCTGCAGACATACACTTAGCAAGTCCCTAGTCAAACAGTCGCAAAAGCATTTAGTTCAGGTCCTAACTATAAAAAAAAGGTTCTGCCTTTGTCTTCTGTTTGCACACTGCAAGCGGCATACGTGGCATTTGTCCACATATAGACACTTCTTTTGAATATAGCAGAAAATTCGAGCACTTTGGAAGTTG
>PPHD01031648.1:0-10010 GCA_002909625.1 Bambusicola thoracicus | reverse complement strand
TTTTTTTCTTCAGGAAGAGGATTCTTCACAAAAGATCTTTTCTACTGTAAAGTATACATATTATTTAAGACTTTGTTCTTCATGTCCTTAAATGTGACTGTGCCAGCACAAGAGCTGAACTCTGAAAAACTGCATGGATAATTTTCTCATGATTCTGTCTTGAATCTAGACAAGAAAACCTGGAGCTTGGCTGACTTCCAGCGTCTGCTGTACAAGAAAGATTTTTTTACTGAACAACACTTTTGTCTATGGAATTAATGAAAAACAGGAGATTGGAACAGGAGAGCCAGCACCCTCACAACTTCCATTACATATCTTCCACAAAAGCTATTCAAACCAGTCTTTTTCAATGAGAAGACAATTACTCTCATGTTATCTGTAATAAAGTTCTAACTGTTTCAATGATCTTAAAAAAACAGCCAAATCAAAACAAAAATTTAAACTCAAGGGGTTTTTTTGTTTGTTTTTGTTTGTTTGTTTGTTTGTTTGTTTGTTTTTCCCCACTATAGCAGTTGCATTTAAGGCAACTGTATTTGAATGCTACTCAGGAAAGGCATGTCCCAAAGCATTTTGTAACAACACATTAGTACCTTATTCTGTTCCTTATTTCAAATGATGAGCTGCCTGAAGGAGGATAAATGGCTCATAAAGTTCTCAATGGTCTAAAAACAGGACCATCTGCTGAAGTCATCAGTGATTTTGTGTTTGAGCTTAGCAGCTGGGAAGCCTTCAACACATCAGCTCTGCCTTAATCAGGTAGGCACCTCTGAAGTCAGTGGGAATTATGATAATAGATACTTATAGAACTGAGTCTTCCCCATTTTGATATGATATCCATATTTCTGCTCATCTCCATACAAAAGTTTTTTAGTTGTTTATAAATCTGCCCATAATGATAAAACTGCCCCACATCTGCTCATATTGCTCAGAGATATGTGTCAGAGTGCTAGAAAATGATAAAGATTCACTAAACCCTTACTTATGATACAACAGGTAAATCTGAATGCTCAAATTTGCATATATACTTCTGATTGTTGTTATTTGTAAATTTTGTCAGACTAGGGAAGACAAAGACATGAAATCCAGGGATTAAGTGTAGGGGCTAAGGTCTTGCTGGAGGAAAGAAGGAACATGTTTTATAAGATTAGAAAGTTCTAGTTTCTGTTTCTACTTGAGTTATAGAAATACTATCATGAATTCTTAAAATCATGATTTTTTTTATTTATTTTTTTTTTGTTGTTGTTGTTTAATTACAGACATGAGGTCCTACATAAATTCTTTAGGTAACATATACGGAATTTTTTTGTGAAGAATGGACCATATAATAATGGATACTGAGCGTGGACGGTTGTAATTATTTACTAAAGAAATGATGGGCAGAGTAGGAGTGTGTCTTAAATCTACCTTTCCTGTGAGGCGGAGTGCTTTAAACTGTATTAATATATGTTCCCGAACTATAACTCTCCACAAAATGCAGGAAACCAATCCTTCACATGCAAATTTACGACATAGCAGGAAATGTTAAATATTATATGCTAAGGTAAGATCCTGTAGGAAGTTCTTTACCCCTTTGCAAGATTGAAAGAGAATTAAAGCAAAAGAAAACAAATAAGCAACAACAACAAAGAAGGTGTTGATAGCAAATCTATTCCCATGGGAATCAGAAGGGAGAAATCCAGTTACTGTGAATTAACTTAACTCTGGTAGTGACTTCAGTGGAAGTTTTTCTTTGCATCCCTGCCCTAACTGTGCTCCAGTTTAGCACAGCAAGCGTTAAAAAACAGAAGGAAAAGGGTGCATCTGTTTTCAACATGTACATCAACATCTCAAGTATATCATATGATATAATTATAAAATTAATCTCATGTCCTTTGATATTTTCTTTCTAAAGATCTGCTGCCTGAAGATAAAGGTTTTTCTTGTGGATGATAACAAAATTCTTTTTTAATTGTATTTCAGAGAAAGTTAGAACCTCATGTCCTCTGGTGACAACCATGAAAGACATCTTAAAAAATCTCTCTCCAGATGAGCTTCCAAATGGGGAAAACAAACAAACAAAAAACAGATTATTATGTTTCTGAGGATTTTAAGCAGGCTAGAAGTACAACTCTTAAGTCCTTCTATGTTTCAATACAGGATAAATATCTTAAAGAACAAGAAGAATTGTAAAGTGCTTTTCAGGATGAGGAAGATTTTGAGCATATCTGCTTGCTTTGTATGTTAAATAATATAATTACACTGAGCCATATAATATTTTTTGGAGTACATATATCCTTTCTTTAGCTTCTCCAGGAAACTTATCACCTAAATATAGCTAACATCTGTTGGTGAGCAAAACATATGTGATCTGTTCAGCAACAGTGATTATATTAGAAACTGCTGCAGGCAGGGATTCCTGGGTTTGAAGTAGTTCCCTTCACAAAGGGAGCTGACTAGAAAGTCACAAAACAACTTCCGGGTAGTTAACTGATCTTGATCATCCAACAGATAGGATATTATCACTGGTTAACTACAGGCCACTGAGCTTCATGACTTCCTTCCAAACAAATGATAAGCACTTATTTTAGACTCCTAATACATAATGCAAGATATTTAGAGGAAGATTCTCATTCCAAACAGCCATCTGTTAAGGACATGCTATACCGTGGTCGACGAACAAGAAAAATGACAGAGAGGAAAAACTGACTGGGATGGTTATAGCTCATGGTGAGGTGTGCACCCAATTCTTGGAAGAGGGAAGAACTCCACAGTATAATACTACAGCATCTTCTACTAAAATCACAATTTACTGCACCTTTACAGGGTGCACTTCTGCACACCACAGTTTTTTTTTTAGATGCCATTGCATTTGCTTAAGGCAGAGATGTGTAAACCTCCTGTAACCAGTATAGCCAAAGAAAAGCAGCTGATCAATAGTAACTTATTTCTTTGACATGAATTAATACCTTATCCCTCCATTGTAGGTCTAAATAAATAATTATTCTTGCATTACAGCTTGTGTGGAAGAATAGTAAGAATTGACAAAAATAATCCTGTTTAATATCATTCTCTTGATTAAAGTGTTCTTGATATCCATAATCTTCTACCTTCATTCTCTTTATTCAGTACTCTCCACAGTATCCAGCAGACATCCAAAGCAAACTTTCCCTTGGATTACACAGTATTTCTTCCACTCCAATACATATTTAATCTTCTGACAAAGCTAAGCTTTGTGCTTCCCATTTTTAACTCCTAAGAAATTCCCAGGAATTGCTCTAAATAGCTAGCATGCCAGATGGAGAGCTGAAAAGTCAGACTATTCTGCTGGACCCATGTGATCATATTCCCTGCTCAGTGGCTGCATCTACTAACCCTGGTAGCTATGACGCTTAACAGATAAATGTTTGACCAAGATACACAAGCGAGCATGAAGTTGGGAGCTGCCTACTCTGACAGACAGTGTAAGTTCTTTGATGGAAGTTAGGCTACATTGTTGAGCTTTAGGGGGAAAGATAACTCTTGTTGTGGAAGGTAGCAGCTAGGAACTGTGAGCAGATAACTATTTAAGAAATTACTTGGTGTAACTCTGGATTTATTTATTCATTCATTCATTCATACATGCATTCACGTATTTTGAAAATAGAAGGTCATCTATGTGAATAGGCTGATTCTGTTTCAGATGACTTGGGTTTATTCTATACTATTAAGTCATGTGGTTAGTTGAGGCAAATTGTATTTTATGGCACATTTTTGAAGAAACAGTTTCCCATTTAAAAAAAAAAAAAAGAAAAAAGGGAAAAATCAATATCATTACGTGAATTGGAAGGGCTATTACATTTTTCTTCCTCGCAGAAGATGTTAGTGTAATTTCATAAACTGGGACCATATAAGTTATAGTTTATTTTACAGATGATTTATCACCATGAAGAAGTCAGATTGTGCTGTGTCAATCATGAATCTCCAACTTAGACAATGCCAAAAGATGTGTAATATCATAACATCACATTTCAAAAGAAAACTATCCAAAATGCCACACCCTAAAAGGCTTTCTTTAACACATCTCTTATCTTGCAAAAATTTACAGCACAACCTGTCTTAAAAATTTTTATTTTGTGTTAGTTGTTACAGATAACTTCCAAGAAATTATATTGCCAAATCCTGTCAAGCATTTGTGGCACAATTTTTTTCTTAAACATGTGGATTCTTGTGCAAAATGCCACTGATGGGATTCATATCTGTGTCATCCGTCCATGAGTAACAGATCCAGGGCAAGAAAGATAACAGCCAAATTAAGTAAAACATTCAGGGCATTGAGAGCCAATAGAAGGATTTTTTCTGTATTTGTCCAATAAAGTCGGAATTTCAAAAATGTTTCTGTGGATGCAGAATTTAGTATACCTATTGAAAAAAAAAAAAGAATATGTAAGATTTTAAAATTGAGTTTCTGTGTTGGTAATTCATTGATGCAGTTTAAATGACAATAAGGGTCATTGTAATGAAGCAGATAAAAAGTAGTCTTAGGAACTGTTGTACCTGAATAAAACTGGAATAGGCAGTTAAAAAGAAAAAACAAAAACAAAAACAAAAACAAAGCAAAAAAAAAAAATCAACCAAACAAACAAAATCATCAAGTCTTGAAGGCTTGAAGGTGTCTGTGAATTTTGAAGATGTATGCTGAAGATTAATGATAGAAAACAACCAGAGCTGGACTAGCTAATTTAATAGCGGTATTATATGGATGGAAACTGTTATCTTAGAAATTTATAAAAGTTAATATAGTTATTTACATATCTATGTGCCAAAGAGTATTTGAACACATTCTAAACTACAAGCCAAAAACACATGAATTAATTTTTGGATAGGTTTATGTGAGGTAGAAATCTGAGTAAACAGCGGGGAGAACAAACAAAAAAAGGTATAAAATTTGTGTAATGACAGTGATAGCATTAGCCTGTAAGCATGAAGAAAGGGCTGAAGACCAGTGGTGGCACTGAATACAGGTGTGCAAGAAGTTTTTATCAGCGTATAATCACTTTTGCCCTAATCTTTCTTTTCCCTCAGAGGTACACAAATCCACCGAGTCAGGTGAGGTCAAGAACTTGGAAGAGTTTAGAAAGTCTCCCAATCTGAGGTTCTAGAGTAAAAGCTGGAATTCACCTTGTCAAAGCACAGCAGTCAAAACAGTGGTCCTCTTGCTGCCTCAGGAATTACCCAACTTTATTTGCAGACATATATATGTGACACAGACCCAACTTTTTTGAACAGACAGTTGCCAAAGAGGTGGAAGGATTCATGAATACAGAAGGAAGGAGGAGCAACCATAGGTATCACAGGGTACCTTGGGATGCAGCTCAAACATGTTGGGTTGGACTTAAAGAAAGCCAAAACTGTAAGCATGAGAAGGATATGGAGGGCAAAATTTAAAGGATTTGAATGACATGGCCTTCTCTGCTTTAGTCTTAGTTTACATGTTCTATTCTTGGGCTTCTTTGGTTTATGCATAAACTGGCAAATTTTGGAGGGCAGAGATACCACAGTACGGGAGAATCGAGTAAGAGATAACCTAGTTAACCCGAATATGCACTTCTTGAGACCACACAGAATGAAGCTGTTGACAATAGAATGAATAGAATGAAGCCCCTGCCAATTAGGGGCTGAAAATGATGCAGGACTGCATGTCTTAGAGGGGATGTAAATGATTAAGAGTCTAATTAGCTATGAAGTCTGAATCACAGTCCTCAAGAATGTGGCTCAGAGGGACTTCAAGAGATGAAAATAATGGACTGAGAGTAACTTATGATGTTCTAGCCAGGGGCAGAAATAGTCCCAGAGCTTCAGATATGCTGACGTGTTAACTGGCACATGAGGCTGCTTTGCATCTCCTTAAATCTTCATGTAGGTGTCAACAAGAAGTTCTTGTAAAGAGAACTGAGGAGGATGGAAGAAGAGGTAGCTAAAACTTTCCATAACTTAAAAAAAGGTAGAAAGAAAGAGAGAAAGTAGAGTATATTTACCTGCAACTATTTTTGTAGGTGAAAGGACAGGCTGACTTTTCTTATGATGTTTATAAGACTGTAGGGATTTCTAAAATGCTTGACTCTCAGTTACTGCTATTCTAAACAAAAATATTGTGCATTTCTAAATAATTATTTGTAATTCACAAACATATAGTTGACAAAGTGATTCCTGTAGAAGTTTGCAGGTCTAGAGAGTGCAGCAAACTTGAGGTTATTTGCTGCTCCAGTGGCTGATGTCAGAAGTGCTTTAGTACAACAATCAGAATTTTGTGATGCTTAGCAGGATTGCTGCCCATGCAAGCAAAAAGTAGTCCATTCATGAGCTTTGGCAATGTAAATTACTGGCACAAACCTTTGGCTATTAGAGCTATAACTGTGCTATCAGTGTGAAGCATATTTTACTTCAGATTATAAATAAAACAGAAAGTCATTCTTACCCATTGTAAGAACACATTACAAGACTCTATGAAGTGAAACTCTGGTCTGTTAAATCTGCTGTTGTATTAACAGTTACAGTAGGAATCTTGCCTCTATCACTAAGGTGATAAAGTTCTATAAATATTTTGACAGGTATTTCTGCTGTGTTGCTTTGAGAAATTACTCATTGCAATGCTAAAAATGAACATCCTGGGAGTCCATCAAACTAAATGCAATACAGAGGGGTTTGAATCATAAGAAAAATAAACAACAAAGTTTGGTAAATCTTTCCTGAGATGCAATAATGCAACTGTAAAGAGTTTTTCAGTCTGGATTGCTAGAAAGTAACCTGTGTAAGAATCGTATTCATGGGAATATAATGTGAATGGCATGATAAGGATCTAAGTGCCTAATGGGAACTGTATGAAACTCATAGCATCAATAACTGATTGCACCCTAATATGATAATTGGATATGGGAGGATATTTTAATGTTTAAGTTTTGAAAAAAAATTCCTTTATCGAAGTGAATATTTTTTTTAGTTTTATTTGACAATTGAAAATTAACAGATTTTCCCCTTCTTATGGTGCTTTTTTATGTATCAGTGCTTTCCACGGGGGAAAAAAAAAAAAAAAAAATTGAATAAACCTCTCCAGGCTTCCTAGAAGCAGAAAACAATGTTGAAATCATAGATGGTTGTAATTCTGTAAACTATGTCTTTCTACCATGTACTCTTAAATTGTACAAACTATTTATTATGCAATTAATACAATAGGTAACCATAACTGTCAGGAGGATTGGGTGATCTTTATCACTGCCTATCATTCCACATTTTTGTGTGATTTTCACCTGTTGTCTATAGCACTCACAAGACCACAGAATCTCAGGGGGCGGAAAAGATCTCAAGAGGTCATCAAGTTCAACATTTCTGCTAAAGCAGGTAACCTACAATAGGTTGCACAGATGGGCAACTAGATGGGTCTTGAATATATCTTTAGAAGGAGACTCCACAATCTCTCTGGGCAATCTGTCCCAGTCCTCTGTCACTCTTACCATAAAGAAGTTCTTCCACATGTTGGTACGGAACTTTCTGTGTTCAGATTTTAGGCCATGACTCCTTGTCCTATTGCTGTCCAACACCAAGAGAAGCCTGTAACTTAACTTAGCCTTCAAATTATTTATTTTTAGTCAAATGATGACAGTTACATCTTATGTTAAAGTACTATGAGTGGCTTTTGTGACTCTCAGTACAAGAGGATTTTAAAATCTGAAACAGAAATAATTTATGGCTAAACCACATAAGGTTACCATGAAGGTGTTAAATAAGTCTGAATGCATGGCTTTGGGGTATCTTTTGTTTTTGTGTTCAGCCAGGTAGTATTCATAGCTATTTCATTTAACATCATTGAAGAAGTTTCAGTCAAGCTGAAGATATTTGCAACTTTAAAGAAAATGCAGTCATTCTTACATAAGTGCTTTCTTTTTCAGTGACGCCTTATATCTGATTTGCAGGTTTGGCTTACATTTCAAACTACAGTATAATAATTATTTCATATGTAGTTGAGAGAAAGTAGAATGAAGTGGAATGTCTTCTGCCTGCAGTCCAAAACAAACTAAAAACCCTCGGGCTTTTGTTAAATGTAGTTTCCACATGATTCAGGATTGAGTTTCTGCAAATACAATTACTTTGTGTATGCACATATTATCTTACCTAAATTCATCTCTTCAAAATAAAGGTGACTTTCAATATTTTTAAGAAAATCTATAGCAAGATGAAGCTCCTGAGGGAATCACCACTTTAACCTGAAGCAGTTGAGTAGCCTGAAATATCTGTTTGATTTAACAGAGGACAGGAAAAATATGCTCATACTGAGGCGTCAGTCTTGACCTGGGGTGATGAAACCTCACGGAAGTTTGTAAACCAAGCCTGCAAAATAATCAGTTGCTTCATCCTAAGTGTTCAAATCAGTGTATATGGGTCTTAGTGATATGACCCCTAAACGAGTAAATAGGATTTGATACATCCTCAAATCATGCTTTGAAAATACACTTCTTATATAGAGTAGTCTGAAGCTGAAAATGAATATATTCCCTATGAGAAGCATACATTTTCCAGACAACAACTCTACAAAATCCATTACAGGACAGTCACACAGATATTTTAGTAACAGAAGAAAGGTTAGAGAGCTTAAAAATCAGAAGTGTCATGTGATTTTGTTGAGATGAAGGAAGGTTTTTTTTAAATAAAGGATGTTTCCTAATCCGGTACAAAAGCAGTAACAGGTACTTAAGGGTAAAAGTTATGTTACATAAGGAAAAAGAAGTAGATTAAATATTAATTTATAATAAATATTTTTCCATTAGACAATAGAAAACGTGTACATCTGTGTTAAAAAATGTGTTGTCTTACTACTAAACCCCTGAACTTTGCATATTTGGATGATGCATTTTTCACTGATTATTGCACTGTTAAATAACACCAAGTATATTTCACTAACTGAATGTAACGTCACTGATATATGGTCTACAGTTTTCTCACCCATTATTTGTAATGCTTGCAAATGTATTCTTTCTTACTAAAACAATTACTGATTCAACAAAAGTAGTAGAAAGAAAATTGAAAGTTAGTGACATTCTCCATGAGTACCCAGGGATAACGTTAAACTGTTTTTCAGATAAGATTCAGAATTAACCACTTCAGCTGTACTGGGTTCCATCTGCAAAAGCTGCATTCAGTCACTGGGAAAAGGCTAGAAATGATGGAGAATCATAGGGACAGTATTTATTTTAATAAGTACATCTGTGTTATTCTCCCAATCTCCTTTATAATAAAAACTGAGTAAGAGGACTGTTTTTTTGTTTTGTTTTGTTTTGTTTTTTATTTTTTTTATTCCTGTTTCTAAAACTGTATCATCCATGCGGTCAGCATGTCACAATTTAAACACTGCCTTAAAATTGACCCTGAGACTGAAACAAAGAACAACTCTTTTTCCTTGATTCATGGTGTGCTAACCACTGTCGCAAGTTAGCAACACAGGATTCTCATGCTAGGAAGATTTCTTTATTGCTGTGATGACAATAATCACGATGTATGTCTCTATATCTCTACTTTTCCAAGCAAGCCTTTTATATTCTAACACACCTATTCAGTGCATTTCCACTAATAATCCATTGGCTAGAAAGCAATCTAGCTCCATAACAAGTCTTTGTAATCAGCAGATAGTTTATCTTATGCCTAGGTACAAAACACCCCTGTCTATTCAGACCTTCTTTCTCCTTTCCAGAGCCTCATTATCAGCAAAACAACATTTGACAAGGCCAAGCTGACCTCTCCATCTTCCACAAACCACTAGTAACTGCTTTCTCTCTGTATTCATCATACATATTGAACAATTCTTCTTTAACATGGTGAAGGGATCTTTGGCTCCAGACTCTTTTCTACTACTCTCCACTATGCAGGACCAGATTCAAACTGCAGTTTCCTAGCCTCTAAACCAAACGGCATTCCAGACTGTGCTGAAAAGTCTAGCATGAAATTCTAGGTATCTATGGTGTCTCTGTTAATTTTCATCCTTAATATATATTGATTTTTTTTTT